>JAGVSP010003569.1:0-49192 GCA_022494985.1 Micrasema minimum | reverse complement strand
ATAATGTCAATACTGGTGAGCAAAATAGTGTTAAAGCGGCATGGCGAGTTTTAGGTAATCCTATATATGATCATTCACATTCAGTTTTTATGCTATCTGTTCATTTGCCTGGTGGCCAATCTATTTACTTTGCAGAAGGCGAAGAAGAAGAAGCACTTAGACGAGCAGCTGTATTTGAAACAACATTGACAGGTTGGTTCAAATTGAATGCAGAAGATAGTGAATCAAGAAATATACACTATCAAGATATTCCTAATAGTTATATATTTACAGGAAATAAAGTTTGGAGAAAAGACGGCGGGGCGGCGATAAAGTCATTGGTCGTATCACGTCTGTTAGCCCGAAGAATGTAGAGTTGTATCATTTAAGACTAATTTTGTTGAAAGTAACAGGGTCAACATCTTTTGAGTCTCTCCGTACTGTTCGTGGTCAAGTATTGTCTTCATATCGCGACGCAGCTCGCGAATTAGGTCTGATTGCTGACGATTGTGAATGGAATAAATGCATGGAAGAGGGTTCGTTGTATATGATGCCTAATGCTCTTCGTGAATTGTTTTTGTTCTTATAACAATTCATTGTCAGCCTTCGAATCCTTTAGAAATATGGAATCATTTTAAGATTCTATTGTCAGAAGATTTCGCTAATCAGGGTATACCGGAGGAATTGTCGATCAACTTAGCTCTGCTAGAAATTCAGAAAATGTTTAACAGGGAGAATTCTTCGTGCGAAGCGCAAGGTTTACCACAGCCAATTCCCGATGCCAACTTTGGCCGTGTTGAAATTAATTTAGAAAAAGATATACATTTAGGAAAAGAGATGTCGGAAAGATTAAATTCACAACAAAGCATAGCATTTTGTTCAATTTTAGATGCGTGTGAAGCAGTACCAATTGGAAATAATAATTGTTTTTTTATAGATGGTCCAGGGGGAACGGGTAAGACATTTTTGTACAAGTCTTTAATTCACACGCTGAGAGGAAAAGGTAAAAATATTTTAAGTGTTGCGTGGACAGGAATAGCGGCTTTATTACTTCCAGGTGGTGTTACGTGTCATGCAGCTTTTAATTTGCCATTAGATTTAAATATCAATTCAACATGTAGATTGTCTTCCAAAAATAGAAATATTATAATGAATGCAGATATTATCATATGGGATGAAGCGCCGATGGCTCCAGTAACTGCTTTGGATATGATAGAATGTGCTGTTCGAGATGTGATGGGTAATAATTTATTATTTGGTGGTAAGATTATTGTTTTAGGTGGAGATTTTCGTCAAATTTTGCCGGTTTGCAAAAGAGCTTCCAGAGGACAGTTAGTAGCGATGTGCATTAAAAGTAGTAAGTTTTGGTCTCATTTCAGAACCTTCCATTTAGAACATAATATGCGTGCTTTAGATAGTGAAATAGAATTCTCTAGATGGCTTTTAGATTTGGGAAATGGGAAAATTCTTCCTCCTGATGGAGCCCCGAGTTCATCCGTTCTAATTCCAACTGCAAGTATTTCACAAAATGTTATTATAAGTATATACAATGAGTCACATACACTTTCAGATGTCGAGTCTTTTAGCAAAAGAGCTATACTATGTCCGAAAAATGAGCATGTTAATTTAGTAAATGAAGAAGTCCTTAGCAGGTTAGAAGGTGAGATGAAAACCTTTTATTCTGTAGATACCATTATAAGTGAAAATGGAGATTTTGATGAAATAGAACAGGTAAATTATCCAGTTGAATTTTTGAATAGTCTTAATCCTAATGGATTTCCACCACATTCCTTGAATTTAAAAATTGGCGCTTTAGTTATTTTGCTCAGAAATTTATCCGTTAGAGAGGGCCTTTGCAATGGAACTAGAATGGTAGTTAGAAATTTTAGTAATAACTTGGTACAGGTAGAAATTATTACAGGTGAGAAACGAGGTAGTCTACATCTAATTCCCCGAATATCTTTAAATACTTCTTCTGATCCATCACTTCCTTTCAATATGTCTAGAAAACAGTTTCTATATTAAGTTAGCATATGCAATGACTATTAATAAATCACAGGGACAAACATTTGATAAAGTAGGTATATTTTGCTTCCAGAACCAGTCTTCACTCATGGGCAGCTATGTTGGTTGTTCTAGAGTACGTTCTCAAGGCTCATTACAAGTGCAGGTAGTAGATGGACCAAGCCAAAAAAGAATAGAAAATGGATGCTTCACAGACAACATTGTATATACTGAAATTTTAGATTGAGATTTGTCTTCTTTTCTCTTCTTCTTTTGTCTTCTTTTCTCTTGAAATTAAAATTCTGCGTATTTATAAATATGTTGGTTAGTGGTGCTTTATTGGTTTGTTTTAAGAATTTTAGTATCTACATAGGAGTTTTGGTGTTTTATTTAGTTTGTTGTGTTGTTTAGTTTTAGCATATAAGAATAATATCTTTTTGAAAATGAATTTAAAATGTTTTTTTTTAAATTTAATAAAAGTCACCATGTGGCAATGAATCAAACTGAATATACAATGTATTTTTTATTTATTTGTAGCTAGATAAACTAATGTGGGTGAGGGTAGGTGCGGGTGGATGTACGAGGGTGAGTTAGTGAGTAGGTGTGTGGGTGAGAGAAAGAGAGGGTGCGTGTGAATGAGAGGGGGTGTGGGTGTATGCGAGTGAGTGTGTGTGAAAAGATGGGTGGGTGGGTATGTGTATGATGTATGGAGGGTGAGTATGCAAGAGGAAGGGTGCGTGTGGGTGAGAGAAAGAGAGGGTGGATATGTGTATGATGTATGGAGGGTGAGTGTGCAAGAGGAAGGGTGCGTGTGAATGAGAGAGGGTGTGGATGTATGCGAGTGAGAGTGAGGATGTGTGGGTGAGAGAAAGAGAGGGTGGGTATGTGTGAGGGTGTATAAGTGTGTGTGAAAAGAGGGGGAGTATGCAAGAGGAAGGGTACGAGAAAGAGAGGGTGGATAGTGTGTATGATGTATGGAGGGTGAGTGCAAGAGGAAGGGTGCGTGTGAATGAGAGAGGGTGTGGATGTGTGGGTGAGAGAAAGAGAGGGTGGGTATGTGTGAGGGTGAGTGTGAATGAGAGAGAGTATGGATGTATGCGAGTGAAGATGTGTGGGTGAGAGAAAGAGAGGGTGGGTATGTATAAGTGTGTGTGAAAAGAGGGGGAGTATGCAAGAGGAAGGGTACGTGTGAATGACAGAGGGTGTGTGAGAGAAAGAGAGGGTGTATGAGTGTGTGTGAAAATATGGGAGGGTGGGTATGTGTATGATGTATGGAGGGTGAGTATGCAAGAGGAAGGGTGCGTGTGAATGAGAGGGTGTGGATGTATGCGAGTGAATATGAGGGTGGGTGAGAGAAAGAGAGAGTGAGTGTGTGTGAAAAGAAGGGTGAGTATGCAAGAGGAAGGATGGATATGTTTGTAAGAAGGTGAGTGAATGGGAGACAGGGTGCGTGTGTGTGAATGATGATGAATGGGCGAGGGTGTGAAAAGATGTGTGCATGTTGGTCTATTGTGTGTTATAGGGTGAGTGAGAGAAATAAGAGTGAGTGATGAAAGAATGGGTGTATGTGAGTAAGAAGATGGGCGAAAGGGTGTGGGAGGATACAGTTTCTACTCAAGCCTCGGTCGGGCGGCTTTGTGGGCCTCCGTAAATTAGTATTCTGTTGGTTGGGACTTTTAGCCCAATCAACTAAAGGTGGAACAACCAAAAATACAGATGGCAGTTGGCATTACGGAATAATCGAATATTGCGGCTGATTCATAGTAGAATATTTTAACCGGTTTTGTTTTTGTCGTTATTTTTTTAAATAATCGATTATTTTCTCCATAACCGACTATTATCAGTAGATCAATCCATCATTCGTATGACCGATTATGAAATATTCGAGTGACAAAATAACTGATTGATGAACGTCACTGAAAAATTCCATTAAAGTATTTTAAAAAAACCCATTTTTTCTAAAAAATTGAGTTCGAAGTTGATTTTTTTAAAGATATTTTTTTGCAAATTGTTATCAAATATCATGTATTTAGTCAAGTTGATACTATCCATAAATAAAACAAAATCAAAAACAGCATTTTAATATGTATTGTTGCAATTTTACTTAATCTGAGCTTACTTAATAAAAGCTTTTGTGAGAAGAAAAAACGAATGGTAGTTTAAATTATTAATCGATAAGGAGAAACATCAACATAATCTCTTAAATACAATTTTGGTATATAAATAGCATATTTCGAAAAAACTGGATCGATAACTTTAAAAATGGTAATTTCCATATTTTTACGGCGATATTTGCATCGATCCGTAGGTAAGGTAAAATTATTATTAAGAAAAAATAATATTTAAAAAAATTATAAGTACCTAAACCTATCCCAATTTATAAAAGAACATTTTCTCAGGATTCCCCGTAAATCTGTAAAACGGACTTTTTTCCAAGGACACTCAGTGAATGTTTCTCTATGACCGTTAGGGGATGCACATAAGTCACGTGTAATGAATAACCAGTTATAACAGTTTGTTATTGATATTTTTTTAAACATTCAGATTTTTTAGCGAAATTTCTTGGTGGAAGTTCATTTCCATGGGCCTTACTTATAAACTCGATGTTCAAAATATTTTTTTTAATTGAGGAATTATAATATTGTTGTTTAAATTTTACTGTTATTATATTTTGTATTATTATGATATATACATATATAATTATGAAATTTTGTATTTAGAAACCAGTTTTGAAACATGATATTGATATTTTTTATTTTTAAAACTTACCCATTGATGAAAATGAAATCCTTGGTAGCTGCAAGAAGAGTTACGATAAATTTGTACAGCGCTCTTATAAATATTATATTATATAGTAAGGTTCGGATGACCAAATATGAAGATCTCCGGTTGTGTGGCAGCAGTAAATGTCCAGTTTATTTTACGTTATTTGAGTTGTTTATTAGATGATACTTTACAATAGTCGATGCGTCGATAGATAGAGATGCGGCAGGGGAGCAGTGTTGCCATGTTAAGAATTCTGATGAATCATATTTTATACCTAATGAAATAGCTTTCTAAAAGAATACCAATTTGATAATAATTTTATTCATTTCGTTATTTGGTTTTCAAAGCCCGTTATGCGTATTGCACATCACTAATCTTCGAGGGTATTTTTCTATTTTATTTTCGTTGTTTAATTTCTTGTCCTCTTGTGGTAGCGCGCGAGCTTAAAAGTTTTTGACCTTACTAGTTGATGTTACAAATAGTGATTAATAGAAGAATCAAGAAGAATATTGCTTTTACCCGTTCTTACCAAGATCCGAGGCAGAGTAACCTAATTCGTGGAGTAACCATCGAGTCTTGAGTAATATATACCCAATACCTTTTGGTTTCAACGGTTCAACGTTCAACTTATTCTTCAACATGGCTGAGGAGTTTGAAAAGATGTGTCTGGATGAACAAAAATACCTATTTCAAACGACTCTTAAGAATAGTGTAAACGAAACAAAGCAAGTTTCTATTAGTATGCTTGGTGTTATGTACTATGCTAGAATGATACATGGTAATAATACATCTCCAATTGGTAAAATTGATATCCGAGGTAGGAATTATTACTTTCAAGACGAAGCAAATGAGTGGCCACTACACAACTCAGTTAAATTGACATCCCCTAATCCTTCATTTTTTAATACTATTGATAAAACTTATACTTCCCCGGAGACTCTGAGCTTTGGTGCAGTCACTATTGAAACTGAAGAGAAATACTTAAAATACAGAGTGGCTCATCATCTGATGGAAAAAGTGTTTTTCATAGGATTTACTGCAACCAGTGACCAAGTCGGAACTCTCTATGCAGCGGACCTGAGAAATACTAATTTAACTGAAATCAAAGGTGAAAAAATCAACATGAATCATATTATTTTGGAGGGCCATGTTCGGAGATATTGACCCAATTCAAAGATATTGCATCGACCAAAACACCGGAAATATTAAATGTTACTTGCTAGATACGAAATCTCTACTTATTAGAACCAATGCCTTATTTTCATAAAATCGAGAACATCAGTATGTCAGTGCCTGTATCTGGAGATGAAAACAAAAGTTCTGCAGAAAATGTGGACTAATAAGTTACGAGCTGTGATAATTTTTTTTCTCAAAGTGATAACCTGATTTTTCTCAAACATTTGGCGTAAAAACATGCCTGATTTTGATAGTAGGTAGATATTTTTTTGTATGGACAGAATCATTGGAAAAAAATTGAAGTATTGCTACATAGTTTTAACTTTTTTATTAACTACCAAGCATCTCAGCCTAAAAATTTATTTTTGTGTAGATTTGCTTTGATTTATAATTTAAGTACGTATTTGTCTTTTATATTTTTTTTATATTGTAATTTTCGCGTATTTTTCAATTGAAAAAAAACTTAGAATATTATCATGAGTAATATTATTTTTTAGTTATTATTAAGTATGCTTGTTACCGTTTGTTTTTTTTTTTTTCTTCTATGTATAATTTCAATTATTTTTACTGATCATGGGAACGAGTTAGATTCCCCTTATTCATAATTGTAATTGTTTTTATCCAAAAATTACAAGAAACAGAATACATTCTGATGTTATGTGAATTCATATACTCGTATAATATAATTAGTCTTTATAATATAAAATTATTGCTGTTATTACATGCTTCATATTTTTCTCATTTTTACATTTCTATTAATTATATTCAACAAGGATAATAAGTCTGTCCTCTACTATTTATTTTAAAAATATTATTGTATTTTGTTAGTTGATTTATATTTATGTGGTAATTGTAAATAGTTATCCTAAATTACTGATTAGTTACACTATACTTACCACTGTACCAATGCAGTGCCCTATGTACCACCAAGTGCAGATAAGGGAGGGAAGATAGAAGTACGGTGCCGCCGTCCAATCACTAAAATGCAGTTAACTGCTGGGCTGGTATTACGGAAATATCGACCTTATCTACATCAAAGATAAGGTCCATATTTCCGTAATACCAGGCCTGCACTTCACGGCCTTTTAGTGATCGGACGACAGAATGTATGTCACTGCTCAAAATACATATTATGTAAAATAGTTTTTTTTAATTCTACAATAGTATTCATTGAAATGAATGTAAGGTAAAAGTGATTTATGTGAATTTAATTCTCATTTAGTTTGCATCATCATTTCGCCTGCTCTTTAAAAAATTCACCATTTCTTAGATATAACTTTTCATTGTTTTTTATATAAATACTCTTTAATTATAAGGAATATGGATATACTATTAAGTACATCTGATGTTTTACGTTAATATATAAATGTTGGTGATACTGCAATAACTAACCAACCATTACGCCATTGCAATAGGCAGAGAGGATAGAACGCCTCACTATTCTCTGTTCTGGGGCATTTCTTTCACTTCTTTCATATTCACAACGCATACTATTGATGTGATTTTTGCAGGGGCGTCCAAAACAGGTCTGTTATTATGTCAATTACCGTTTTTAACTTCGTATACAAAAATACCACAGGAATATAAAAAAAATTGCTATATATTTTAAAATCCTTCTTATATCTTTTAACTCTAGCTTATTTGAAACTATACCTTCCTAGTTTTAAGACCATTTTTGTTTATAATTTATAATTTGTTCCAAACTGGGTAAAGCCATTTTGTAGTATCACCAACTACTTGGATTAATTTATTATTATAGAATGACAGATTTGAAAAGGAGCTTGGTGGTATTTGCACGTACTTCAATTAAACACTAGATACATCGCTAGGCATAGACACTGGCACCATGATCAAGCGCCTTTCCAAAATCAATCAGTCAATTTAATTATAAGAAGTTTTGATACATTTATACTTTGTACAACATATTTTTGAATAAATTAGTTGTAAACATTACCAGTAAAGTGTTTATTCTCATTATTATGTTTTCTGTACCACATATGTATAAACCAAAGTTGTCTCCAGAAATTGTTGTGTAGATCTTTCTAATATGCTAACCAAAGTAAATTATCAACCATTTGCTACCGAGGAATATACCCCATTAGGTATAATAATATCAAAAGTTGAAAGGAAAACATTACCAAGCGACATAATATGTGCAATGGAAAATGAAGCATAATAATATAATGTTCCTTGGTAACTTTGTCCTTCCCACCGTCGATATATATTGTTATGAAATGTGTAAACCCTAAATGATGTAATAAGGGGTTGTTTCTATGGCAAAGCCAACAATGGACTTCTGTGGTTTACCCATATGAAAGGTACAGATAATGTTATGTGACCTTTTCTTACCTGTGATTTCCCATCAATTTGCCCAAAGCAGTGCCCTTAGCACCATTAAAAAGGAATAAAGGCATAGTAGAAAATTGTAGAATTTCATGTTCATTCCGCCATTCGCCAGGTACACCTAGAAGATAGTCATCGATGGTCTACCCGGACGGATAAGTATTGATGTATTTAAAAACACTTATTGTTAATGATGTTATTTAAATTGCATTACATTCAAATATTGAAGTTTACTAATAAACTGCTAGCTTACAATCTAAATGATTTATTTTTGTTAAACTTCTTAAGGAGTAACACATAACCACTTCATTTTACAGAGATGCATACTAGGTACACAAGTTATAAATTTAATATACATAACTTCCTAATATATACTATATTTTTAATAAGTTGACATACTCGTAATTAAAGGTTTTTTTTTTTCATTTCTGACCATTTCTTCCTATTTTATGAGGCATCAGGTTCCCAGCGTGTTGGGCATCCACTGCTGACAGTATGTCGGTAGTTTACATCAGAACTACCAGGCGTTAAGCTGACTTGGAAAGGGGCATAGAGAAACGGGCTACCAATCGCTTAGCTTGGAGACAGTTTATGGAATCCATATGCTCCACAGAGGAAGGAGCAAATACGGAATGATTACCATTTAACAATGAATAGCTCATGCAAATGTTGGCATCACTTCTTAAATAGATAGTGATATCCCTTTAGGTGCAGTTAAGCCAAGATTAGTTTTGCTTTTATTACAGGAAGTAACATAGTTATCACTTCATTTTTATGTGAACTTTATGCAGTGTGAATCCAGCTCTTCTCACTTTTCTACATCTACTCGCTTGTTAACCCTTCTTAAAACTGTTAATTGTCTTAACTTTTTTAGTTTTGAATACGTAGTCAAGATGTCTAAAAAATATAGTAATTTTTTCCCCTAAAATCACTAATCTAGGAACTTTTTTATACCTAGCAGTTATTGTAAGTGAATTTTTGAGCACTCCAAGTGGACTGGTTAAACAATGGAAAATGGGCGAGCGAACAGATTCTTGCACTAAACGAAGTAATGAATGAAAAATTATCTCGGAGACATACCACATTCGTAAGCAGTGAAAAATTAATGAAAAAGCAAATTAATATTAATTAATTAACATGCATTTATCATATATCGTCATAGTAGAATTGGTTTTCATACCAAGCGACATAATATTATGACGCTAGTAACATTTTTCTTTGCACTTTTATGGTGGCTCGGATATTCAACTATGATGATACGTCATTAAATAATGTATTGTGTAATATGTTTGACAATGTACAATGGCCGACTGAAGGTTGTACTTCACTTTGCCAACCCAAATGTTAAGGTGGTGTCCATTTGCCCTTGGTTTACCCCACCTTTCTAGCAACTAACAGTAAGTGGAGAAAAAAACTTAACTATGAAGTTTGAAGATGTGTTCCTAAAACATGTTACCAATTAGATAGTATGAATGCCATGCAGGACCTCTTACCAGTAAGGGCAGGTATATAATTGACTTAACCGTACATACGGGGCTCATGTTGGCAAAGTTCCCTGTATTGCCAATACCATGGGCCCAGTTGGTCAAGTTGAACCGAGAAGGTATCTGCAATTTAGGCTCCTCACGGCAGAATAGGACAACTTATATGGCACCGTTTTCACTTCAAGGGTGCTGTACATAATTAGGTATATCTATGTAGATAATAATGATTATTAATCCCCAAGCAGGACTTCTGAATGCATTGCAAAATTAGTTTCACGACCGGCTTCTTAATTTTAATCAAGTTAATCGGATTTCTTTTGGACACTTGAGCCCTTGAAGATTTTGTAGGCGCTCCGAGATGAAGATGTCAGTAGTGAGTTTGTTTGAAAGAAATTTAAAGATATTCACATAAATTCCATTACAATAATCTTAACAAGAGATGACATACCTAATTCGAATCAAAACTAACTTATATTTTATATCTGTAATAATATCTTATATTTTATATCTGTAATGACCGATATGATACACTTAATATACTGAAGATTCTCATATAAGTTAGATTTTCAAAGACTAGGGCATTACTCTAATCTAACACAATTAGGCATCTCCCGCGCTCTAATAGTTGTTTGTAAAAGACACTTCTTAGTGTTCCCCTGTAAACAATGTGTTATATTGACTTTGTTTGATAGGATAATACGGTAATAGTAACTATTTCTAAAATGAAGGACTGGGGTAACCCCTTCTCATATATTTCAGTTCAACTGACATCTCAACAGAGTCGAGAAGTTTGGAAGGGAATATGTAGATATCTACATTGATGCTTACAGGGCTTATGACCGTTTGTTATGTCATTCAGTAGTTCTGACGTACATGAGGTCGGGAACCTGATGTCTCGTAAAATAAGACTCTCGAGAGACATAATATATCGATACCTTAATATGCAAATTGTGCAACTCCATTTTTTGACAAAATTACTTTATTTATTTAAGGATGATTTATAAAGCGCTATTTTCGCGAGAAATCGCCTCAAGAGCGCTGTACAATAAAGAGGCTAGACCACAACACGTTCTGCAGCTACCAAGCGCATGAACGGTTGGGGTTCTATGTTCTATTCTAGTCTCCTACAGTTACAGACTTGAATAATAAAAGAAAATATTTTGAAGTGAATTAATTTACATAGATTAATATTGAAACTAGTAAATTATACATATAGGTAATACTAAAAAGGTATAGGTGATAGTTGAAAATTGAAAGCAGAATTAAAAGTTAAAATTAGTTTTAAAAAGGCACTTGGACTTGAAGTTTAACTGTGTGGGAGACTAGACCACCATCTTGCAGCTACAAAGCGCATGGATGGTTTGGAATCTAGCCCTCTTAGTAAGATCTAACTTGATTTTAGTACCCTAAGTAGTACTAAGCAAAAATTAACTTTCCGGAAGGCTGTACCACTACTCATCTTGCAGCTACAAAGCACATGGATGGTTTGGAACCAGCCTCCTTCACGGTTTAACTTGATTTTAGTACTCCGGGTATTATTGGCAGAATTTACTTATCTGAAGGCTAGACCACAACTTGTCTTGCAGCTACCGAGCGCATGTACTATTGAGGTTCTAGCTCTTCTTTTTCTATAAATGGATTTAGTGCTACAAGTAATGGAGTTTTACAATAACAATAATGAATAATATTCAAATAGGCATATACAACAACAATTAAAAACTACAGTAATAGATTTCGTTATCCGGTTCAAATAATATTGTCAAGTCTAAATAATTTCACAAAAATAACACTTCCACTAATCACAATCATTAATCTGAAGTTCTTTGTTTATTTTTGTTCATTGTTCTGGGAGGGTCCCGGCAGTCGATTGTGGGTGCAGGGCAGGTACTGGCAGGACAAGGGCTGGCTGCGGCTGGCGGCACATGGTGCCGGCCACATGTTGGTCAGCCGGCGATGATGGCACTTTGTTGTCTGTATTCCAATACACGTGCTAGGTAAATTAGGCGATTCCAACATTATTAAAAATGCCCCAAAAACCACCTCAAGAAAAATGGGTAACTGCCACGTTAGTATTGGCGACGCTGCAAATATGGCAATTCCACCATTTCGTTTTTTGCCCGCCCTGTAAAGTTACCATTTTGGAGTTACACAATTTGCATATTAAGGTATGTATTCTATTATAATATAATCTCCACCATCTCTCACCTAACGACCTAACTCATAATCTAAAAACTCCAAAATTTACAACAATACTATATTATAATGCGTAATTGATTATCAAGTTCGATTATTCTAATAACTGAATTATTCGATTATGGCGTTAATCAATTACGATAATTGAATAGTTGTAATTATTCAGTATGATCGATAATTCGTCAATCAATAACCGAAAAATAATCGGCTATACCTACGATCACAGATTATATACTTATAGATGAACAACTCTGATTCTTCCCCATAGAAAATGATTATCCGTCGATTGGGTCAGGCGTCACAGACAAGACAATATTTTATAGAAGAAAAAAATTGAATCGGTTCTTACTCAAATATCAGGAAATTAATTAGCCATAAATTAATTAAATATGAACGCAATATTGTCTATGAATCCCCCTCCCCTATCCCCTCCTTACGCCCCTTCTACTTTCCTCCCTAGGGTTAACAAATGTCAAAATCAAAATGTGATCAAAATGCTCCGCGATAGCTAGTTGACAGTTAGAAATTATCACAAGAGTTTACTAATAAATGAAATAAACAAATCATATAATAGTTATTAATATTTTAGCAGTCATTTCAAAAACGCACATTGATTTGAACATTTTTTGGTTGAAAAAGAAATTAAAAATCATTATTTGGAAGTACTTGATAAGTAAATTTAATGATAAGTGAAATTCAATGACATAAATGTTAAATTACATTACAAAGATGTGGCCCCAACCCCGCCACACCTGTGGTGAACATCCAGAACATTTCACCCCCAAAATATCCCATTAGTTCTGAAATATACAATGTAACATTTTATTAAATTTGTACACATTTTACTACTAATTCATTATAAACAGAAAAAAGCTGATAGATGTTTCTGTTTTGGGAATATTTCAAAAGAAAAATATTCTTTTGAGGTTTTAAAAAATAGCAGTGCAGTATTCATGTGATATTTCAGAACCGAATAGGATTTACATTATGCATAATTAGAGAATTATTGAAAATAAAATTAGTTACTTACATAAATATCATATGAATAAAAATTGGAACAAACATACTTTTTTTTTGGTCCTTGTGTAATACATAAAATAAAAAGCTTATTATCGAGTTCACAGTTGGAACCAGGAGAATGCGATGACACAAGATTTCCGATAAGTAGGGATTTATACGCACAAGTGAACAAAGTGGCAGACGGATTATGAACGCCACGACTTCTAATAGAACCAAAAAGTTTTCAATCGGATCTTGATTTAAGTCTCTAGGTCTTAAAACATTAATCCTACACCTTTTGAGGCACCATAAATCTAGGATCGCATGAATAGAAAAAAAGCAATTTTTCAAAACTGGAATATTAGTTTTAATGACAGATCCAGTTAATTTATTAACAAATTTCATTGAATTTAAAACTTTTAAACTTTTATTCCATAACTCTTTGTGTGTGGGGAGTCACTGGACAAAGCAACTCGGTAAGTTTTACCTCCCCACAGGATATCTCGAATATCCATTGACACTGTCAAAAAGGTAATTGAAAAAATTGTAGCAATTTGGCAGTGTCTAATGGTTTTTTAGTAAAATCTGAAGATGCAAATCACTAATTATTTCTAGAGCGGCTGAGACATTGTCACTCATGACTTGACTGGCTAATTTGACTTTCACCTTTTTAATTTTATTAGGTAATATATGTAAATCAGTAATTCGGCACAATCGTTTGAATCTTTCTTCGGTTTGGCCAGCTAAATTATAACTGTAATTAAATTGTCCCAGGATGCTAAACGTTCAATGCCATTTTCTGTGAATTTTAAATCTTTATCTAGAAGATTATTACGTACACACTTCAAAAGGTGAGCAGCATCAAACATAGGAAAAATTTTATGACCATTAACAATAAAATACCCGCCTTTATAATCTACATTATTACGAAGGCACGAAGACCTTGTGTCATCGAGTAATCCTTTAATGACTCTACTGTTTGTGGGTTCCTTGGTCGCAGACAGTAGCGACAGGTATGAGACCACACTCAATTAATTTACTTATCACATTTTGAACAATGTCTTTCTAATCAGAAAACTTTGCTCCACTTTCGAAAAATGAAAAATAAACAGGCTGCTTGTAGGGGGTTGTGAGCCCTTTGATCATAAACATTAATGAATGGTCTGCAAATTTTTTTCTTCTTATGTTTCCCATATCTTCAAACCCCTCAATATACCCAAATCTAGAATTAAATGTTAAATGTGGCGCAATACTCATTTCATCAAACATTATGATTATGTATTTCTCCTTCTTCGTCATTGATTCTACTTTTTTTTTTTAATTTTCAAAAATATTTTCATTTATTCCCGGTTTGAGATTGATTAAATTTAGCTCTTTTTTTAACGTGACAGAAGATGGCAATGTAAAGAGCCTAGCAAAGCAGCCTGTAACATTTGGGGCCTTCCTTATAAAGCGCAATAGCTAACGCTTTATCTTTACGAGAGTAGCGCCTCCCCCTTTTAAACTTATTTGACTGCTTCATTTGAGACATGACGAATCGCGCTGCAATTGGATTGAGAGTTGAAAGATGTTGTTCTAAATGCATAATATTCTTATACCTATGAGCAGCTTCCAGTCTTTCCTTGAACGTAGAATTTTTTCGCTGAGCATATCTAAGCTGCCGCCGGGTCTCCAAAACCTTTCTTGTACAGTTCTTCTTTTTTGGAGTAAGGTTGGAAACACTGCATTCACCGATGTAGCTTAGTATGGGCTTTCTTTTGCCTAAAAAAAAACTCATTTTTACTAACTTTTCAAATTACAACTTCATTACTTTTAAAATCATTATTAAAAATATCAACACATTAAAAATAGGCATATTTTATGTTAAATACTGATAAATGTATTCTTCATAAAATAAATCTGTACAGAATGTGACAAGAAAGAAATACATACCGGTAGCAAACAGCAACAGAAGCAGGAGTGGGAACAACAGTGGACACACGGGTACTGCATGACATAAATCAAACCGGTCTATTCTCCAAATCCATTCGCGGAAACTAGATTCATTTTTAGAATTCGATGGCAATACATGGCGTGAAGAGTTGCGATCATTGCATCCTTTTACGCAAAAAAGCCGTTTTCTTCTGCATTTTTCAATATTTATGAAGTTACGTATACTTAAATAGAAATAATAAAAACGCCGCTTTCAGATGTTTGCTACACTTTTAAACACAGATTATAATATTGTTTACTGGTAAAATCTTTTAAAGTATGAAACATTTTACATGAGAGAAAGGATTAAGGCAAATTTATTGATTGAAAGAATAGTAAAATTGTACTGTACTTTATTTGTATTGTAAAAAAAACAAAATAGATGTCTGCAATATAAAATATTTGTAAATAACAATTGTCATGCTCTAATGAATTGATTGTATATATAATATTTTAAGTCTAATGTCATTTAAAAATAATATGGATACACAAATGATGGATCTTTGTAAATGTCACAAACTAACCTATACATACTACACACGAAAATTGCGTTTAACTTCACTGAAATCCAAAACTGAACAACCCCCCACTTATTATATCGTAGCAAATATTAACAGAATTGTTATTTTGTCATTGTTATCGCAAATGGATTGTCTTTATTGACCACTTTGAAAGAAATTGCAACCACTTTGATCACCGAACGTTTTAATAACTGCCAGCCCGTCAATCGATCACGAAATCAATACCACAAGACTCAATAAAGATAGGAAAAGTAAAATCAGTAATGTATCCAAACAATTGTATACATTTCTACCTTTGTTTTTGCAGTCGGATGAAAATTTCAAACGCGTAATACGCACAACATAGAATACACTAAATACGGGATTCCTTTGATTAGACCATAAACAAAAAAGCATAGAGTAGACTGGGTACCACGTGATATGTACTGTACTGCCATCTACTGTGTGTGACTAATACTACTGTACCAAAAAGTTTGTTCCTGGCTTGGAAGCCCTGATTTAAATATGGCGGCGGGTTGCCGTTTTTTAGTTTTTTGTTATGACATGTCACAGATTATAACATTCGTAGCATAATGAAGATAGTTACACTAACACAGTGACGAAATAAATATATATATATATATATAAGCTTTCTACACATACACATACTGGGTCGACAAAAATGGCTCCAATTTCCAATATGGCGGCAGAAATAAAGATGGCGGTGAGTTGACGGGGCCTGCCTACGATCTATGATTATAACAGATGGCAGTTGGCATTACGGAATAATCGAATATTGCGGCTGATTCATAGTAGAATATTTTAACCGGTTTTGGTTTTTAGTCGTTATTTTTTTAAATAATCGATTATTTTCTCCATAACCGACTATTATCAGTAGATCAATCCATCATTCGTATGACCGATTATGAAATATTCGAGTGACAAAATAACTGATTGATGAACGTCACTAAAAATTCCATTTAAGTATTTTAAAAAAACCCATAGTTTTCTAAAAAATTGAGTTCGAAGTTGATTTTTTTAAAGATATTTTTTTGCAAATTGTTATCAAATATCATGTATTTAGTCAAGTTGATACTATCCATAAATAAAACAAAATCAAAAACAGCATTTTAATATGTATTGTTGCAATTTTACTTAATCTGAGCTTACTTAATAAAAGCTTTTGTGAGAAGAAAAAACGAATGGTAGTTTAAATTATTAATCGATAAGGAGAAACATCAACATAATCTCTTAAATACAATTTTGGTATATAAATAGCATATTTCGAAAAAACTGGATCGATAACTTCAAAAATGGTAATTTCCATATTTTTTACGGCGATATTTGCATCGATCCGTAGGTAAGGTAAAATTATTATTAAGAAAAAATAATATTTAAAAAAAATTATAAGTACCTAAACCTATCCCAATTTATAAAAGAACATTTTCTCAGGATTCCCCGTAAATCTGTAAAACGGGACTTTTTCCAAGGACACTCAGTGAATGTTTCTCTATGACTGTTAGGGATGCACATAAGTCACGTGTAATGAATGACCAGTTATAACAGTTTGTTATTGATATTTTTTTAAACATTCAGATTTTTTAGCGAAATTTCTTGGTGGAAGTTCATTTCCATGGGCCTTACTTATAAACTCGATGTTCAAATATTTTTTTTAATTGAGGAATTATAATATTGTTTTAATTTTACTGTTATTATATTTTGTATTATTATGATATACATATATAATTAATGAATTTTGTATTTAGAAACCAGTTTTGAAACATGATATTGATATTTTTTATTTAAAAACTTACCCATTGATGAAAATGAAATCCTTGGTAGCTGCAAGAAGAGTTACGATAAATTTGTACAGCGCTCTTATAAATATTATATTATAGTAAGGTTCGGATGACCAAATATGAAGATCTCCGGTTGTGGCAGCAGTAAATGTCCAGTTTATTTTACGTTATTTGAGTTGTTTATTAGATGATACTTTACAATAGTCGATGCGTCGATAGATAGATGGCGCAGGGGAGCAGTGTTGCCATGATAAGAATTCTGACAAATCATATTTATATAGGTCGCGTCATGTAAAAGGAACGCTGGAAGAAATTGGAGAGGGTGTGATTGCGCACGCGACCCGCCTACCTCGCGTACCAAATAAGACCGATAATCGCCTAATTCTCTAATGCGCAGTTGACCGCCAGCGTTCTTTTTGCATGACGCGACCTATGCTTAATGAAATAGCTTTCTAAAAGAATACCAATTTGAAAATAATTTTATTCATTTCGTTATTTGGTTTTAATAGCCGGTTATGCGTATTGCACATCACTAATCTTCGAGGGTATTTTTCTATTTTATTTTCGTTGTTTAATTTGTGGCTTGTGCTCGTATTATCTTTGCTCGTATTTTCTTGTCCTCTTGTGTTAGCGCGCGACTCGCGCGGCGCGAGCTTAAAAGTTTTTGACCTTACAAGTTGTGGTTACAAATAGTGATTAATAGAAGAATCAAGAAGAATATTGCTTTTACCCGTTCTTACCGAGATCCGAGGCAGAGAAACCTAATTCGTGGAGTAACCATCGAGTCTTGAGTAATACTTATATACCCAATACCTTTTGGGTTCAACGGTTCAACGTTCAACTTATTCTTCAACATGGCTGAGGAGTTTGAAAAGATGTGTCTGGATGAACAAAAAAAACCTATTTCAAACGACTCTTAAGAATAGTGTAAACGAAACAAAGCAAAGTTCTATTAGTATACTTGGTGTTATGTACTATGCTAGAATGATACATGGTAATAATACATCTCCAATTGGTAAAATTGATATCCGAGGTAGGAATTATTACTTTCAAGACGAAGCAAATGAGTGGCCACTACACAACTCAGTTAAATTGACATCCCCTAATCCTTCATTTTTTAATACTATTGATAAAACTTATACTTCCCCGGAGACTCTGAGCTTTGGTGCAGTCACTATTGAAACTGAAGAGAAATACATTAAAATACAGAGTGGCTCATCATCTGATGGAAAAAGTGTTTTTCATAGGATTTACTGCAACCAGTGACGAATTCGGAACTCTCTATGCAGCGGACCTGAGAAATACTAATTTAACTGAAATCAAAGGTGAAAAAATCAACGTGAATCATATTTTCGGAGGGACCCAATTCAAAGATATTGCCATCGACCAATACACCGGAAATATAATGTTACTTGTTGGATACGACCATTGCATGAAGCGCAGAATCTACTTATTAGAACCAATGCCTTATTTTCATAAAATCGAGAACATCAGTATATCAGTGCCTGTATCTGGAGATGAAAACAAAAGTTCTGCAGAAAATGTGGACTAATAAGTTACGAGCGCTATGATGAAATATTCTTGATAACCTGTAACCACGTTCTCAAAGTTTAGGGATATACTTTTTTTGTTTATTTATAAGTATGTAGATTTTTTTTCCACTAAATTAGAACATTTGGCGTAAAAACATGCCTGATAGTAGGTAGATATTTTTGTATGGACGGAATCATTGGAAAAATTGAAGTATTGCTACATAGTTTTAACTTTTTTATTAACTACCAAGCATCTCAGCCTAAAAATTTATTTTTGTGTAGATTTGCTTTGATTTATAGTTTAAGTACGTATTTGTCTTTTATATTTTTTATATTGTAATTTTCGCGTATTTTTCAATTGAAAAAAAACTTGGTAATATTATCATGAGTAATATTATTTTAAGTTATTAATAGGTATATTTGTTAATGTTTGTTAAATTGTTTAACTATAATTTCAATTATTTTTACAGATCATGGGAACGAGTTAGATTCCCCTTATTCATAATTGTAATTTTATGTTTAATCCAAAAATACAAGAAACAGAATACATTCTGATGTTATGTGAATTCATAATAATATATAATTAGTCTTTATAATATAAAATTATTGCTGTTATTACATGCTTAATAACTGTTTCATTTTTTTACATTTCAATTAATTCTATTATACAACAAGGATAATAAGTCTGTCCTCTACTATTTATTTTTAAAATATTTTTGTATTTTGTCAGTTGTATATTTTTGTGGTAATTGTAAATAGTTATCCTAAATTACTGATTAGTTACACTATACTTACCACTGTACCAATGCAGTGCCCTATGTACCACCAAGTTCAGATAAGGGAGGGAAGATAGAAGTACGGTGCTGCCGTCCAATCACTAAAATGCAGTTAACTGCAGGGCTGGTATTACGGAAATATCGACCTTATCTACATGAAAGATACGGTTGATATTTCCGTAATACCAAGCCTGAACTTCACGGCCTTTTAGTGATCCGACGACAGAATGTATGTCACTGCACAAAATACATAATATGTAAAATATGTTTTTTTTTAAATTATTTTTAAATTCTACAATAGTATTCGTTGAAGCGTATATAAGGTAAAAGTGATTTGTGTGAATTTAATTTTTATTTTCATGGCATCATGGCATCATTTCGCCTGCTCTTTAAAAAATTCACCATCTCTTTTTTATATAAATACTCTTTAATTATAAGGAATATGGATATACTATTAAGTACATCTCATGACATGTGCTACGTTAATATGTAAATGTTGGTGATACTGCAATAACTAACTAACCATTACGCCATTGCAATAGGCAGAGAGGATAGAACGCCTCACTATTCTCTGTTCTGGGGCATTTCTTTTACTTCTTTCATATTCATAACGCATACTATTGATGTAATTTTTGCAGGGGCGTCCAAAACAGGTCTGTTATTATGTCAATTACCGTTTTTAACTTCGTATACAAAAATACCACAGGAATATAAAAAAAATTGCTATATATTTTAAAATCCTTCTTATATTTTTTAACTCTAGCTTATTTGAAACTATACCTTCCTAGTTTTTAAGACCATTTTTGTTTTGGGTGAATTATAATTTGTTCCAAACTGGGTAAAGCCATTTTGTAGTATCACCAACTACTTGGATTAATTTATTATTATAGAATGACAGATTTGAAAAGGAGCTTGGTGGTATTTGCACATACTTCAATTAAACACTAGATACATCGCTAGGCATAGACACTGGCACCATGATCAAGCGGCTTTCCAAAATCAATCAGTCGATTTAATTATAAGAAGTTTTGATACATTTATACTTTGTACAACATATTTTTGAATAAATTAGTTGTAAACATTACCAGTAAAGTGTTTATTCTCATTATAATGTTTTCTGTACCATATATGTATAAACCAAAGTTGTCTCCAGAAATAGTAGTGTAGATCCTTTTATAAGCTAACCAAAGTGTTAAATTATCAACCATTTGCTACCGAGGAATATACCTCATTAGGTATAATAATATCAACAGTTGAAAGGAAAACATTACCAAGCGACATAATATGTGCAAAGGAAAATGAAACATAATAATATAATGTCCCTTGGTATCATTTTCCTTTGCACATATAATGTTCCTTGGTAACTTTGTCCTTCCCACCGTCGATATATATTGTTATGAAATGTGTAAACCCTAAATGATGTAAATAAGGGGTTGTTTCTATGGCAAAGCCAACAATGGACTTCTGTGGTTTACCCATATGAAAGGTACAGATAATGTTATGTGACCTTTTCTTACCTGTGATTTCCCATCAATTTGCCCAAAGCAGTGCCCTTAGCACCATTAAAAAGGAATAAAGGCATAGTAGAAAATTGTAGAATTTCATGTTCATTCCGCCATTCGCCGAGTACACCTAGAAGATAGTCATCGACGGTCTACCCGGACGGATAAGTATTGATGTATTTAAAAACACTTATTGTTAATGTTTATTTAAATTGCATTACATTCAAATATTCAAGTTTACTAATAAGCTGCTAGCTTACAATCTAAATGATTTATTTTTGTCAAACTTCTTAAAGAGTAACACATAACCACTTCATTTTACAGAGTTGCATACTAGGTACACGTGTTATAAATTTAATTTAAACCTAATATTACTATATTTTTTAATAAGTTGACATTCTCGTAATTAAAGTTTTCTTTTTTTCATTTCTGACCATTTCTTCCTATTTTATGAGGCATCAGGTTCCCAGCGTATTGGGCATCCACTGCTGACAGTACGTCGGTAGTTTACATCAGAACTACCAGGCATTAAGCTGACTTGGGAAGGGGCATAGAGAAACTGGCTACCAATCGCTTAGCTTGGAGACAGTTTATGGAATCCATATGCTCCACAGAGGAAGGAGCAAATACGGAATGATTACCATTTAACAATGAATAGCTCATGCAAATGTTGGCATCACTTCTTAAATAGATAGTGATATCCCTTTAGGTGCAGTTAAGCCAAGATTAGTTTTGCTTTTATTACAGGAAGTAACATAATATTACATAGTTATCACTTCATTTTTTATGTGAGCTTTATGCAGTGTGAATCCAACTCTTCTCACTTTTCTATATCTACTCGCTTGTTAACCCTTCTTGAAACTGTAAATTGTCTTAACTTTTTTAGTTTTGAATACGTAATCAAGATGTCTAAAAAATATAGTAATTTTTTCCGCTAAAATCACTTATCTAGGAATTTTTTTACACCTAGCAGTTATTGTAGATGAATTTTTGAGCACTCCAAGTGGACTGGTTAAACAATGAAAAATGGGCGAGCGAACAGATTCTTGCGAAGTTATGAATGAAAAATTATCTCGGAGACATACCACATTCGTAAGTCAGTGACAAAATAATATTCATGAAAAAGCAAATTAATATTAATCTAATTAAACATGCATGTTATCATATATCGTCATAGTAGAATTGGTTTTGATACCAAGCGACATAATATTATGACGCTAGTAACATTTTTCCTTGCACTTTTATGGTGGCTCGGATATTCAACTATGATGATACTCATTAAATAATAATGTATTGTGTAATATGTTTGACAATGTACAATTTAGACTGAAGGCTGTACTTCACTTTGCCAACCCAAAAATATTAAGGTGGTGTCCGTTTGCCCTTGGTTTACCCCACCTTTCTTAACTAACAGTAAGTGGAGGTGAAAAAAACTTAAACAATGAAGTTTGAAGATGTGTTCCTAAAACATGTTACCAATTGGATTCGTATGAATGCCATGCAGGACCTCTCAGTAAGAGGCAGGTATATAATTGACTTAATACATAATAATGTTAAGGCAAAGTTCCCTGTATTGCCAATACCATGGGCCCATTTTGGTCAAGTTGAACCGAGAAGTAGAATCTGCAATTTCATCCCAAGCGGCATAATAGGACAACTTATAATGGCACCGTTTTCACTTCAAGGGTGCTGTACACTAATTAGGTCATTAAATAATGTATTGTGATAATGTTGATTATGTAATGGCCAAGAAGGACTTCTTCATTTGCATTGCCCAAATGTTAAGGTGGTGTCCATTTGCCCTTAATTATAATCAAGTTAATCGGATTTCTTTTGGACACTTGAGCCCTTGAAGATTTTGTAGGCGCTCCGAGATGAAGACGTTAGTAATGAGTTTGTTTGAAAGAAATTTAAAGATATTCACATAAATTCCATTACAATAATCTTAAAAAGAGATGACATACCTACTACAAATCAAAACTAACTTATATTTCATATCTGTAGTGTGTAATGACCGATATGATACACTTAATATACTGAAGATTCTCATATAAGTTAGATTTTCAAAGACTATTGTTCAGCTTGAGATTTCGTTGGAAGTATTATTTCTCAAGTGAAGTAGGGGGATTCTCATTCAAATCTTGTAAATAATATTTTTCCATGAATTAATGGGCCACTCTACTGTATCTCTTGAATGTCCTTAGTTTTTACACATTGTAGTCAGGGTTACACCTTCACAGGAGCAGTGGACAAAAGCCAGAGAAAATAGCAAAGTTACTTAATAAAAATAGTTTGTAATAGAATAATGTAGGCGGGAATTAAAATGTAAAATGCTTGAACTAAACAATATCGTATCTTCACTGACGAAATGTCAATTGCATGTTTTATGACCACAGTCTGCCACCTGATCCTATTAAACGAATTACCGGGTACCTAAAAATTTACAAGTGTCACAAGAGCTAATTTTAACTTCTCAAAGTCACAGAATAAAGAAGAAGGTAAGGTCCGATGCTTTGCAGGAAACCCGCTTTCACAGCGCAGGTGTAAATTCAATCTTAGACTATGATGTGGTCTGTGCAATCTATACAAACATGATGTATGTACGTGTCAAGGTCCCGTAAAAAACCAAGAATTACCATAAACGTAACTCTAATCCGTACAACACGCAATTAGGCATCTCCCGCGCTCTAACAGTTGTTTGTAAAAGACACTTCTTAGTGTTCCCCAGTAAACAATGTGTTATATTGACTTTGCCTATGATAGGATAATACGGTAATAGTAACTATTTCATAAAATGAAGGACTGGGGTAACCCCCTTCTCATATATTTCAGTTCAAACTGACATCTCAACAGAGTCGAGAAGTTTGGAAGGGAATATGTAGATATCTAATTGATGCTTACAGGAAAGCTTATGTACCGTTTGTTATGTCATTCAGTAGATCTGACGTACATGAGGTCGGGAACCTGATGTATCGTAAAATAAGACTCTCGAGAGACATATATCGATACTCCTTAATATGCAAATTGTGCAACTCCATTTTTTGACAAAATTACTTTATTTTATTTAAGGATGATTTATAAATGCGCTATTTTCGCTAGAAAATCGCCTCAAGAGCGCTGAACAATAAAGAGGCTAGACCACAACACGTTTCTGCAGCTACCAAGCGCATGAACGGTTGGGGTTCTATGTTCTATTCTAGTCTCTACAGTTACAGACTTTTTTTTACATAATAAAAGAAAAATATGTTTGAAGTTATAATTCATTTACATAGATTAATATTGAAACTAGTAAATCATTTACATATAGGTAATACTAAAAAACGGTATAGGTGATAGTTCCAAGTAGTTGAAAGCAGAATTAACAGTTGAAAATAGTTTTAAAAAAGGCACTTGGACTTGAAGTTTAACTGTGTGGGAGACTAGACCACCATCTTGCAGCTACAAAGCGCATGGATGTTTGGAATCTAGCCCCCTTAGTAAGATCTAACTTGATTTTAGTACCCTAAGTAGTACTAAGCCAAAATTAACTTTCCGGAAGGCTGTACCACTACTCATCTTGCAGCTACAAAGCGCATGGATGGTTTGGAACCAGCCACCTCACGGTTGTTACACTTGATTTTAGTACTACCGGGTATTATTGGCAGAATTTTACTTATCCGAAGGCTAGACCACAACTTGTCTTGCAGCTACCGAGCGCATGTACTATTGACTGTTCTAGCTCTTCTTTTTTCTATAAATGGATTTAGTGCTACAAGTAATGGAGTTTTACAATAACAATAATGAATAATATTCAAATAGGCATATAACAACAACAATTAAAAACTACAGTAATAGATTTCAGTTATCCGGTTCAAATAATATTGTCAAGTCTAAATAATTTCACAAAAAATAACACTTCCACTAATCACAATCATTAATCCAAAGTTCTTTGGGTTATTTTTTGTTCATTGTTCTGGGAGGGTCCCGGCAGTCGATTGTGGGTGCAGGGCAGGTACTGGTCAGGACAAGGGCTGGCTGCGGCTGGCGGCACATGGTGCCGGCCACATGTTGGTCAGCCGGCGATTGATGGCATTTGTTGTCTGTATTCCAATACACGTGCTAGGTAAATTGGGCGATCCATCCAACATTATTACAAAAAGCTCCAAAAACCACCTCAAGAAAAATGGGTAACTGCCACGTTAGTATTGGCGACGCTGCAATAATGCAATTTCCACCATTTCGTTTTTTGCCCGCCCTGTAAAGTTAACATTTTGGATTTACGCAATTTGCATATTAAGGTATGTATTCTTATTATAATATAAATCTCCACCGATCTCTCACCTAACGACCTAACTCATAATCTAAAAACTCCAAAATTTACAACAATACTATATTATAATGCGTAATGTAATAATTGATTATCAAGTTCGATTATTCTAATAACTGAATTATTCGATTATGGCGTTAATCAATTACGATAATTGAATAGTTGTAATTATTCAGTATGATCGATTAAAATCGTCAATCAATAACCGAATAATAATCGGCTATACCTACGATTATAACAGATGGCAGTTGGCATCACGGAATAATCGAATATTGCGGCTGATTCATACTATAATATTTTAACCGGGTTTTTTTTTTAGTCGTTAATTTTTAAAATAATCGATTATTTCACATAAAGCGACTATTATCAGAAGATCAAATCCATCAATTCGTATGAACGATTATAACGAAATATTCGAGTGACAAAAAAACTGATATGATGAACGTCACTAAAAATTCCATTAAAGTCTTAGTAACATTTTATGATTTGACCCATAGTTTTCTAAAAAATTGAGTTCGAAGTTGATTTTTTTGCAAATTGTTATCAAATATCATGTATTTAGTCAAGATAATACTATCCATAAATAAAACAAAATAAAAAAACAGCATTTTAATATGAATTTGTGCAATTTTACTTAATCTGAGCTTACTTAATGAAAGCTTTTGTGAGAAGAGAAAAAAAAATATTTTCATATTTTCATAGTCAAAATCATTTCTTTTTTTTTTTTTTTTCCACGCGCTTCGCGCTTGTCGGATTTTTTATTATGTCAACTGCCTTTTCTCATATTTGGCTGCCGAAAACCGCAAAATTATAATAAAGATTAAATGAAGATTTGTGCGAATAAGATATATTCTCGGGAAACTGGCTCGCCGGGTAAGAAATCGTTATCACGTCGTTTATTACCGAGTCGGTACTGATCTGTGATCGAGCAACTGGGTAGGTTAATAAAAAAATGGTGACCAAATTGTAATAAATTCGTGCAATAAACGGGCACCCAGCCCGTCATTATTTCCAATTTCTTTGCCCCAAATATCTTATCGTGCAGATTCTATGTTTATTTCGTCAACAAACTTACCCTCATCTTGTCACAGGCCAGTCCTTCTCAACTAGGGTCCGCGGTCCCTAAAGAGCAATAGAGTCGCATCACTAAGAAAAAATATGAGATTTGATAATAGATGAGTTTTTAGTTATTTTCGTGTCTTAATAATATTTGAAATATAATTTTACAGAAAGAATACTTATTCTTCTCATGTTTAATAATGAATTTTTAATTTAATGAAATTGTTGAATGTTGAATGTGTATTTTTTAAATGTCTTTCGATATATTTTAACATAGTATTATAGGTCTGATCCGTCTTAGGGGCTTTTTTGTAGGTACCTACCTAACTCTGTTTTGACTCTCGGGTCGATACTATTAATTTGTTTTTATCAAGTTTATTAGAAATTTCAAGTAAGACAATACATATCTACAATTTTTTCTTTGGTTGGATAAATTTGTCCTCACTGGGGTTACCCGTGCTAAGGACTAATTTTTACCATATTGAAAAAAAAAATGTAATTTAATTTGAAAGTTCTGTTAATTAATCTTAAATCAAGGGCTTTCGATTTAGTCAAATAATAAAGCAATTAAAGTGAGTCTATGTTTTTTTTTACCCAGTTAATTAATGATTTTGTATTTTTTAAGGTGCATTTGGCTTACCGTGCATGATTTCGGGGGTTCGATTCCGTAGAAAAATATTAATTTTCATGTGTGATACCTTGGACGAGTACTGAAGCGTATATCTGATCATTTCTTACCTTCCTGTAACGAATATAATATCAACAAAACGTCGCGTCGATCCGCGCAGTGTTCCTTTTCAAGTAAAAATAAAGAGGAAAAAAAAATAATTCATAAATACTTCGCCGCACTTTTAATTCAAATAATTGATTTATTAATAATGACTCATCTTAGTAATACGATGATTATAGCCTGTGACTTGTTATGGCCGAGTTGAGTTCGCGTATTGAGGTACCTAAGTGCTTATATTATCCACTAAATTACTGGTTAACCACATACTGATTTGGCCAATTAAAACGTCCAAATCGTGTACGTTAAGAGAAAGTGGATTAGTCAATTTTTGACTCCGATTTTAGTAAAAAAGCTGACCAGACATTAAGGCGAACTAATTCTGGAAAAAAAACGTATTTTGCACGAAAAAAAATGAACTTCGTACTCAATTTTCTCGAAAACCATGGGTCAATTAAAAAAAAATATTATATAAAAATATGACGTAGATTCACTAGTTGTATATCGAGTTTTTTTACACCATGTATAAGTCCCGCAGCTCTGACGCAAACTGCCGACGAATTGTCAACAGTGGACGACCAGAACGCCGAGAGCCTGATGCCTTGTAAAATAGGCAAGCATGGTGGCGGCTCTAGGGAGGCATACGTAGTATATGGCCTAGCCAGCCGAAACGCCTTCGCTGGATGACAGTAGATACCAAGGGTTGCTGTGTCTGTGGCCTCACCTCCGTGTTCCTTACAAATTCGAACCACCGCACACCTAATATTCTTCTAAGACACCTATTCTCAAAACTCAGAAGTGTGCTATTTTGGGCCCTGGTTAGGTGCCATGATTCGCAGCCTTAGAGAACAGGTGTGATACAAGGCGGCATTTTGTTTATAATCGAGTTGGCATCGGTGTCTTGGCGTCCTGGTCGTCCACTGTAGTCAATTCGTTGGGCAGTTTGCGTCAGAAGCTGCGGGACGTGGACTTGACTTGGGAGGATGCACGGGAGCTGGCGGCCGATATCGCTTTTGCCTGGAGGCAGTTTGTGGATTCGGTATAATGAATGAATGTATAAGTCAAACATGAGTAGAAATAGAATTTTTGAATCTTTTAAAATCCAGTTCTGATCTTATCCCCTCCGGAAGACTATTGAAGAAATATGGTTCTCTAGTCTGAGAATAGTGGTGCTGTGCAGCAGTGCTGAAACATCTTGGCACATTGATACACCCCACGCTCAGTCTACCCGATAGTCTTTCAGAAGGAAGATAATAATGTTTTTGGTACATCCTTGTAAAGGAGTTTGGAGATATAGGTGTCCCCTTTTACCAGTGGAAGGTTAGTGGAAACGCCCCCCCCCCCCCACCCCACCCCCCCCCCCCCCCCCCCCCCCCCCCCCCCCCCCACCCCCCCCCCCCACCCCCCCCCCCCCCCCCGATGTTGTATGCGGTTTATTCAGTTAACCAGGTATGTAGTATGCGTGTCGGATGTTGAGTGCGGGGCAGTTCCGTAGAGATGAAGCGAAGTCGGCGGCTGGAACAATGTTGGTAGCGGAGCAACGAGAAGAGCAGACGACGCGGGTTCCGCTTCCGTTGTAGTGGTACCAGGGAGTGTGTATCCAGAGCGAGGTCCGAGACTTCCTGACGGCGTCGTCTACGTCAGGCAAGACACTGCGTCTTGGGCTGCTGACGTGGACTGGCGATTTTCTCCGACTGAAGAGAGTAACTGCGTAGATGGTACAAGATGGTTGTATTGCACTGCTGTTCTGACCCTCGGTACGGGTATTTATGGGACAGTAATCTTTGTTATTAGAGTTGGATGGTGGTGGATAAACATTCGTGTGCAAAGCCATACTGCCCTGTGAATTGCAGCGTCAGCGGATGATTTTCTAGGAACTACCTACTCGTGTAGTAATATCTGACGCAGTTGAATTATATTTGCACTTTGGACGAATGGTTCCCACACTTGTTTGCTACCCATACCGTTAATCTGTGATGTCCACGTGTCATATATTATTTTGATGAAATAAAGCTGCCGGGCGCTACTTTCAGTACGATCAGCTTATTAGACTACCCACCTGGTTTTTGCATACTAACTCATACCGAATAAACTGGTTCTACACATTCCTCACATCTCTCTTTTCTTTGGCAAAGTTCAAGTTTAGTTCAGAAACGGGTTTACAGTTTACGGAACATTATTCTGACGCGACACAAACCATTCGTAAATAAACTATTTCAGTAAAACAATGTAATATAGTATGTAATATTATAGTAAATGGAGGCAGATTAAAGCAGGTTGAAGAATTTGCATATTTGGGAAGTATGTTTACAAGAGACGGAAATGTGGATAAGGACATTGAGAGAAGGGTTAGTGCCGGAAACAGAGTTAATGGTGCCCTGAATGCTGTTGAAATGCGATCTCTCAGGCGAATGTGTGGTAAGACTATGTATGATAGGTGTACAAATGTCGAAATTAGAGCAGAGTGCAAGGCTGAGGTAAGCATTATCGACTAAATTAAGAAAGGGCTTTTACGATGGTTTGGTCATGTGGAGGCGATCATGAGTGATGACAGAACGGCTAAAGAAGTTTAAATTCAAGTGTGCCTGGATGTAGAAGCCGACATGGCTATGACCAAGTACTTTGAAAGTGGACATGTGAAAAGTCGGAATAATCGGCGTATGTGCATGAGAAGAAGCGATGTATGAATGGTAGAGGAAGCAAAGGAAGTAGTAGAGGAAGCAAAAGGAAGTATGTCAGGACAGAGTGGTGTGGCGTTCTATCCTCTCTGCCTACCCCTACGGGGAAATGGCTGCGTGATGGTTAGTTAGTTAGTTAGAATAGCTTACATTGAATGGACGGGACTTGAGGTGACTTTAGAGGACTCGCGTAAGCTGATGTGCAATCGCTCGGCAGGTTAAAATGCATTTTGTGATATCCATATGCGCTGCATAGAGAGCGGGTATGGAACAATGACTAGAGAAAAACAAAAAACCAGCACCACACAAACACATTTTTGATAATTACAAAATCCATGATGATGTTCTGAAAAAACCTTTTTCTGAAGTCGTCGCTAGCTGCCTTCTCCATACGGTCGTAGTTCTCGATTTTTTCCTTGGAGCTATGGTTTTTTCACGCGTTTTGTATATCGACCAATTAAGTTTGTCTAATATTTGAAATAATTTATTTATCTTTCTTAATAAATAAGATATTTTAAAAATATAAAACGACGCAAACCGCTTCGGATAATGAACCCGGAACCTACGTATCGTGAGTCCAGCGTCTTAGCCATGATATTAAGAAGAGGCTCTGGGGTACAGAAAATTTTCCACGTAATTGTAATTTTAACACGAATTTTACGCGTTTAAATTGCTTGATGGTAGATGGTAGGTACAGTCGACACAAATACAAGGTGTTATTTAGAATTGACATTCATCTAAAAACCGCTATCTCAATTTTATTTATTTTTTATTCTACGATAATAATTTAGTGACCCTGTTTGGCTGCAAAATGGTCGCAACCAACCACTCGCTTTAAATAATAGACAATCTATCGTCGAATTTATTTAATAACTCTTTTTGTTTGTGGTCTTTGGCCATACGATTACTCATGGATGCACGAATAAAGGGATTCTCAACTCTTTTATTGTAGATTTTATTTAGATATACTAAATATAAAATTAATACATCTGGTATAAAACCTGACACCTTGGACTGATTATGAAGCGTAGGTTGATCTTTCTTACTTTCATGTAATATAAATGATCAAGATACACTGCACTTGGTGTTCCACTGCAGTGCCCTATTCACCATTAGGTGCGGATAAGGGAAAGTAGTAGTACATAATAATTATTTTAAGGGATATAAAAGTAGGAAATATACGTTTATCTATTAATCATTGGCATGGGTCTTTTCTGATTGAGTCCGCCATCCCATCATTGTGGATTATATTAAATGTGAAATGTAATAAATAAATAAAAAATAAAAATAATCATTTGAATTTTCTACATTATTATGTAAATATGTAGTTATGCTCATCTTTTAAAAATTAACACAAAGCTGGATACATAATGTAAAGGTAGAATCATTCTTACTTTAAAGACTATAACATAACCATAATCTCCGTTATTTTATATTTTATAATTATTTCCCTTCTTTCTTCTTGTATAAATATATCAATTTAATTTCTTATATTTTTTTTATTTTCTATTTTCTTTTGCCTCGTGCATGCTGCATGAAAGAGTGTGAACAAATTCACATTAACATTAATAGTATACCCACAAACAGGCTATGCCTTGGTGGGGTTTTTTGTTTATTTTTCTTATGTGTAAGTGATATTTTGTGTTTTTTTTAAATATTTCTTTTGAGAATAAATTTTAAAAAATGTTTTAAAAAATCTGTATATTTCGATTATTTTAGTTCATCAAGTTTTTTATACTTTAGGACAGTTGTAAAAGATAATTAATCTTTCAACAGAAGCGAACGTCGTAAAAAAAATATCTTAACATTGTAAGCTCCATGTAAGCCCGCGAGTGTGGTTAACTCCACCGAACTTGACAAGATGAACAGATACATTGTTTATAGACATTCGATTTGTATATTTTTCTACTGAAATTACAATTACTCTCAATAGCGTATTTTTTACTAGAAATACCGTTGTAATAATATTCAGTCAATTATGCAGCATAATAAATAACTACAAGTAATTAAAAACAATGCATTTTTTCTGAGATCTATGACCTTTGAACTTAGAAGGCACACCTTTGTAATATTTGGGAAATTTAAAAAAGCGATATCTCAAAAGAGAAGAAAAGGGCATATAAGATAATTTACTTGTATGAAAACGGAATACCTACGTTTACTAGGTATTTACAGGGCTTATGAACTGGCATTAGCTGTTAGGCGATCGTTTTACACACTATTTAACATTCCTCGTTGGATTTCGGCCCAGCCTCCGCCTCCGTAGCGTAATGGCTAAGGCACTGGATTCACGATACGGAGGTTCCTGGTTCAATTCCCAGTAAAAACACAAAAAACAATAGTTATCTTTCTCAAGCCTGGGTGTTTGTATTGTGATTCCCCCTACGTCATGGGCCTCCTGGTCTGTTGAGGTGTTAAATAAATTAATGAAAAAATGAAATGATTCCTGCTGGATTACTTGGAGAAAAGAAAAAAAAATTTGTCTCCAACTTCGCAATTTTTTTCAATTTTTAACCATTACCTATTCCTTGCTATTGTCACCTTAAATGTTTGCAGTCATCTTAGCAATTTACAGTTCACCTACCTTACATATTCAAGTCATCCATCTTACTAGTAATCTTACATCTTACAGTTATCTTGCATCTAACAGTCATCTTACATCTTACAGTCATCCATCTTACAGTCACCTTACATCTTACAGTCATCTTACATCTTACAGTCACCTTACATATTACAGTCATCCATCTTACAGTCACCTTACATCTTACAGTCATCTTACATCTTACAGTCATCTTACATCTTACATCTTACAGCCATCCATCTTACAGTCAACTTACATCTTACAATCATCTTGCATCTTACATCTAACAGTTTCGCCTGCGTTAAATTAAGTCTACATCAGAATGAAACCACAAATCATTAAAAAATAATGGACAGTCGAAAATTAGGTTACAGATGACAGATGGAATGTTATAATTTACTTGTCATAAATCATAATAGCTGAACGTACAAAATAAAGTTTGTGGTTTTTTTAAGTAAATGAATTCACTAGTCACTTCTGCGTGTTACGTCGCAATCAGCGCACAAAATTTGGGAGAGCGCGCTTTTTGCGGTTGCGGGCCCTGTGGCTTGGAATGCTCTCCCACCAGAATGCGCATAACTGTGAGAGTAAAGTGATGTTTGGAAATAAACTTAAGACCCATTTGTTCTCTAAATCTTTTGATTAATTTTGATAATTGTATTTTCACGCACAGAGTGAGTTTCATTCACTTTAAATATTTGCAAAACAAATTAGAAAAAAAAAGAATTTTTTCATAAATATGCGGTAGAGGTTCAAAAAATAAAAGATTAGAAAAGTAAAGAAAAACTATGTCTCAGAATTGTCTCATGTACAAAGGGCATTAAAATGTACGAGGAGATGCCAGAAGAAATAAAAAATGATCAAAATTTAAAGTTATTTAGGGCTAAGTGTAAAAAATATATGTGTGAGAAATATTAGTGAAGATAAGAATAGTTAGGAAAAAAAATAAATTAAGTGCAATGTAATAATATTAGTCTATGTAAAATTATATAGTACTAAAAAAATATAATAATTAAATAATTTAAAAAATCCCCGAGCCGTTAAATTCAATATTTGAAGCGCCCTTGACGTATATTTATACGAAAACGGCTCTATATAAATTATACATAATAATAGTACAAAAAATATTTACGTACCTTATAGTTAATATGATATTCTAGTATTCCGAATTACTTATGTGTATTTTTGTAAAAACACGTTTTTTCTCAATCTTCGCATTTTTATTTTTTTCATCGAAAACTGTTTTAATTAGATTGGATATCCACAAGCATTATATAATAAATTATTGTGAAACTAATTTTTTAAATTCAATTAAATCAAATCTCCTCTGTTAAATCTTTTGCACTCTAAAACGTAAAATCCGAATAAGCTTCCTTTCCTCTAATACTTTTCCTTTTCCGCACCCTATGGTGCATAGGACACTGTGTACAGGACAGTTTACAGCATGTACAGGACAGTTTATCTTGAACATTTATTACATAAGGGCAAAATGATCAGTCTCACGCATCACGTCATTTATTTATTTATATTTTATTGTTGTACACACAGTGTTATGTTTAGTACAATTAACAGAATTTTCAAATTAAGGAACATTTGGACATAACACCAATTACGTGGACAACACAATGTACAAGACAAATTTCTAAAGACGTGAAGTGGTTAAGTTATGTCATGTGTATGTGTGTGGAGTGTGGTGTAGGTGTTGGGAAATTGAATAATTAAACGCAGAAGACGATAAGTAAAGAGAAAGAGGATACCGCCGTCCTGGCAGACCGTCGAAGACCATCCTACGGGTGTGTTCGGGGGAGCTGATAGATGCGGGCCTGACGTGGGAGGAGGCGAGAAGGCTAGCTGGTGACAGGGTCTGCTGGAGGGATCTAGTGATGTCCACGTGCTCCACATAGGAGCAAACGAGGCGAAAGAATAAGAATAAGAAGAAGAAGACGATAAGTAGGTTATCATAAGTTATGATAAGTTCAGCAACAATCGAACACGTAAATGAATTTACAGTTAAAAATGGTCATCACCATCATCATTTCATATCCGTGTGGAGCATATAGATTTCACAAGCTATTCTTATTCCCATGCATCCTCTCGAGTTAGGTCCACGTCCCGCAGCTCTGGCGCAAACTCACATTTGAATAAATATTCAGTCTCACGCTTCAGATTAAAGAATTAAATGGTGTGTTTTTTTTTCTCAAAGTTCTCTGCGTTCCCTACCGCGATGTCTGCTAGAGTTAATTCTGAGAAAAGAAAGTGGTATGTACAATATATAAGTTGAGAAGATAATAAAATGAATGTCCGGTAAAAAAAAGTTGTTCCGAGATCAAGTCAGTCAATTTATATCATTGGCGTAGGGTGTAGATATATAATATTAAAATTGTCAAATTTGTTCTTATTAAATTATTTGTTGTTCATGCTCATTATCAATCTTTTACGTTTGTGATCCTTATATGTATTAATACAAGGACTAACAACCCGAAATTGGTGAATCTACATCATATTTGGAGTCGAATGTGTAATATGACTTTTTAATCAGAGCTTGAAAAAACCTATTTATAATTTTTTTTTTCTATTCGTAAAAGCTTTCATAAATACGTACCTCAGATTTAGTAAAATTGTACAAATTCTTATTAAAATGCGGTTTTTTATTTTGTTTTATTTATGGATACTATTGATTTGACTGTATAAATTATATTTGATAACAATTTGCAAAAAAAAATTCGAAAAAATAGTCAACTTCGTACTCAATTTTCTCAAAAACTGTGGTTCAAATTAATAAAAAAAATCCACAAAATCGACTCTAAATATGATTCATTGATAGTTCTTAAAATTGCACGAATTCTTATTAAAATGCGTTTTTTTAATTTTGTTTTATATTAATAAATTCATTAGGATACTTTTAATTTGACTGTATAAATTATATTTGATAACAATTTGCAAAAAAAAAACATGTGTGCAGTTCTTCAATTTCTACAAGTGATACGAGCGGCTTATGATAACTAAAGTATGAGACAAAAGTTTTTGTTTCGATTTTATCAATATATTTGTGAAATACCGCGTCAATTACTGTTTTTGATCGCGTTGTCGATTCGGTGCGACTACTGCACATTTTTAAATTGAATTTGTTGTCAAGGAATTCAATTAAAGACAGCGCTGTATCCAGTGCAAAATTTACATTAAAATCGCCAGTTAGTGTGGAGGCTACGAAGCACCGCACAAAAAAAGACGAAGATAATAGGAAACGCTATACAACTGTGTTCTATCTCATTCTCTCGCAGGCTAAATCCCATAGATCTATATGTTTGTCTCTTTTTAGTGTCGTTTTTTCGTTTCATAGAGTTTCAAATCACTCACAACGATCTAAAGAAGTTTTCACTTCAAAAACGAAAAAATAGTCAACTTCGCACTCAATTTTCTCGAAAACTATGGGTCAAATAAAATAAAAATCTATAAAATCGACTCTAAATATGATGTAGATTCCTTGGTTTACCGCTTGTTTATCGAGTTTTTTTACATGGCGTATTTACCAATGCGTTAAAATTTGAGATCAGTAGCTCAAGCACAGATAACTATCGACGTAGTTAAAAGCGTGCTATTTACGTGCTAACGCTTAACGATTTGACCGATCACAGTTCGATACCGTGGTAGCGGTTCGGCTGTGTTCGTCGTGTGTTCGGACGTTTTCGCCTAGCCGATCATAGCCGACTGGGGCCGATGCGGCCATTGATCGCGGCCTTACGTCAAACGTCAAATCAATGCGCTTGTCGGATTATTATATTATCGACTGCTTTTCTCAATATTTGGCTTGCCGAAAACCGGCTACATTATAATAAAGATTGAATTAATATATGTGCGAATAAGATATATCTCGGGAAATGGCTCGCGACTAGTATGGCTCGTTTAATAATCCCGATCGATAACTTTTAACGCGTGTTCCATTGTGATCGCGAAAACGTTAAACATCCATGGGTAAGAAATCGTTATCACGTCGCTTATTACCGAGTCGGTAGTGATCTGTGATCGAGCAACAGCACGCCACGCCACTGTCTCCCGCGCCACACACACATCCAAACTAAAAAACTTACCATGCACACACGCAGATCTATTCACGGCACTTCGCGTGACGTTCTAGAGCTTTTACACACACAAAGGGCATAAGCGCCGTGCATTCCTATGGCGCATACGATCACTCGTGGTTCTATGTGATGAGAGGACAGTAGCGGCGCGCGGCGGCTGGCAGCATAACGCAGTGAGCAGTGAGTAGTGAGTAGTGAGTATCTCGCCCGGGGAAATGGGGCGCCTACTTCACTGGCGCTCGCAAAGGGAATGTTTTCACTTCGAGTTCGCGAATGAGTTTAGCGATGAAAAAAAAACGCGAAATCAGGCGGGACTAGACTTGTGACAGAAATAACATTGCAGCGTATACATGGAGTAACAGAACACGTAGTACAACCCGAAAACTGGTGAATCTACATCTTATTTGGAGTCGAATGTGTAATATGACTTTTTAAACTGAGCTTGAAAACAAAATTTTTCTTCATCTCATGAAGCTTTCGTTAGTATGACAGATTAAGTAAAATTACACAAATCCTTTATAGGTAGTATTAGATAGTATTAATTTGACAAAATAAATTATATTTGGTAACAATTTGCAAAAATTTATCGAAAAAAAAAATTATGCTCGTTCACAATTTTCTCGAAAACTGTGGAACAAATATTTTTAAAAAAAATATTACAATATCGACTCTAAATATTACGTAGATTCACTGGTTTCCCGCTTGTACATCGAGTTTTGTTACACCATGTATAATATGATATTTCGTCTGTGATACGCGCTGAAGCGTAAGAATGATCATCTTGCCTTTATGAAACAAATCGAACCGTGAATTCTACGCTGACTGTGCTTACTCAAAAAGTGATTTAATTTCGGAACTTTTAACTGAAATTTGAATTTTTTAAATTTAACATCTCTGAATAGAAGTCAAGAATCATTTGTCAATTCAAGGACTACCTTCTTCGATCACTTGTTCAAAATACACTACTGACACCTGCCCATAGTTCTTCCTTCTATTCAAAGTCAGAAAGGGCGTTTCCATATAAATTTTCTATAAATATACGCTTCCTAGGGTTAATTTCATAACACCACTTATTATCAAATCCCACCGTCTAAAGACTCCAGCACACAGGCCAATTCACGAAACGTGTGACGTAGATGCCTAGTGATGACGTAATGAGTGACGTAGTGGGTAACTAGACACCTCAGACACGGTAGTAGTGAATGTCACTTTTCTGAAATTCTTGTTCGAAGAACTTGCACCTAAAATAAGTTCGTCAACAGAAATAGAAGATAGGTCTGTGTTAAGTAGGTACCCAAGTTGATAAAGTTCAATCTACACAATATAAAGATGTCTCAATTATAGAGTTTAAGGTCAACGGCTACATTCCAGTACTTGTAAAAAACTATTTATTATCATAAAACGCCTTTCTCCTTCACGATTATTTTACTTCACTTAACCCTAGATCGCTAACCGTTCGTATAATAGACTACGGGTACCAAGCGCTTTCGGTAAGTTCTCTCTGTCCGCCACCTCGCTCACTTCTAATACCTTCCCAAATAGTGAAATTAGACACAAGCACGAACTGATCGCGGATGCACGCTTATTGGATTGAGATAGCTTAATCGTCGCTCAGGCGACGAAAGGTTAGTAGTTCTGTAACATTTTCATGCAAGTTATTTATGTCTTTATTTCATTATTATTGCTGTAAAAATGTATTTATTTTCTTAATACTTACTGTTGTGTAATAGATTTTGCTGTAAATGTTGTCATTTCAAATATTTTACGTAGATTTTATGACATTTGATACTTTTTTATGGCATGGTGAAATGCTTGGGGGTTAAAGGGCTACCATAGAGCTATTTGTGGGGAACACACTGTTTCTATGTGTAGTAGTAGTTGTAACACGTAGGTTAATCTCAAAATTATTTAAATTATTTGATTGCCTAAAAATTTACATTGCTATGCAAGGTAATTTGTTATATAAAATAAAACTAATTAAATAGGTAACTATCCATGTTTTATTTCGTAGTCTGACAGACGAAAGGTTAGTTACACCGTTACTCAAAAATAAGGTTAGTGAGCTAGGGTTAAATGCGAAAGAAAAGGTTATGAATTAGGCACTATTTTTTTGCAAAACAAAAATTGTACTGTTGACCTTCTTATGCCTCCAAAGCATGGATTTTGGAATCCATATGCTCCACAAAGGGAGCGGTATGGTATGGTGATGATGATGGTGATGACCCTCTTATGACCCCTATTTACTTGGCCGCCAATACTAGTGTTGGTGGAGGGGGTAGATTTTAGATTTTAGCGGGACGTGGATTTGACTTGGGAGGATGCACGGGAGCTGGCGGCCGATCGCTTGGCCTGGAGGCAGTTTGTGGAATCCATACGCTCCACATAGGGAGCGGTATGGTATGCTGCTGATGATGATGACGAAGATCAATTTGTTTTTTTTAAAGCAAATTGACAGGCTAATAAAATCCCTAATAAATTGGCATTTAATACGTAAATTAAGAAATTGAGAGAGATAAAGTACAATCATGATATTAAAGCATGATTTAGATTCTTGGTAGATATAGTTTGGGTAAGGAGTAAGGATAAAATCGATGTGTTCTTAAATAATGGTGTCTTCGGCACATAAACATCAACATCATTATGTGGGGAAATTTTGCTGTAACTGTTGTTATTAATTTTAAAGGAAAATAAATTGGTCTACCTGTACTTTATACTATAATATAATATCATATATCCAATGAGGGAATCCACTGTTTTCTTAAGTAATTTTTTTCTATAAACTTACTAATTAACTAAACAAAAAAAATATATTTAATATTTTTAAAGTTATTGATGAAGATACGATACAAGTTGCACATTTCAAATACCGCGCTAAATACCACTATGTACTAACTGCGTCATTTTTGCAGGAGTGACGTCATAAAACGGGTTGTTTAAGGCCATGGTATTTCTCCAGCCAGTAACAAAACTGTCAAAAATCTATGCAAACTGACGCGGGAGCACAGATAAAATATACCGTCGACTCAACTGACATATACTGTTAACAGCTGTTATAGACTGAATGGCGGCCATCTTTTTTGCAATAGAAGCTTGTATGTAGATTGTATTCCATATTAAAATGCCATGGAACGCGGCTACGGGGGTTTAAAAACGGAAACCGGAAACACTACACTTAGATACTAGGAGTGACGTCATTGTTTAAGATTTTGAAATGAATGCTATTTTCAACATTTTTTATTAATTTTTGCGTGCGTTTTTGGGATATTTCATCCCACTTCAAAATTTTTAAATATTCGCGTCTACACGAAAGCATGTTTAAAATTCAATTCCGGGTAGCAGTGGATTTCCTCATTGTCTGTTGTTATTGTTCCTCAACAAATAAAAATAAAACAAGTAAATGATTATGAATATATATAAAAATGTAATGTCTTAACAAAAATGACACAATGATTAATCATTATTTTTTTCATGATTATCAAACCAAATTCAAGTATAACATAAAATATTTTTTTTTGTTGAAACGTTGTTTTGAAACCTATTGGGTGAATAAATCAATAAAATGTACCGACTTTAAAACAAGAGTGTTTTATTTTAACAGCATTTTAATGTTTACAAATACTTGCAGACAAATTACTGGATATACCCATGCTGGGCTAACATCAGTATTATTGATATCCCAACAGAGACAGAGAAAACTCTGGAAAACGAATTTATCTAGGTGGCTTATGACCTGTCATTGTCTGGTCAAGGTCATTCCGTAAACGCCTCGATAATCGTATTCGTTTCCAGAGTTTCTCTGTCTCTGTTGGGATGTCAATAATGTATGGTTCTTACTTTATTTATCTTTTTTTTTAAGGTATTTTTTTATTACAAATTTATTTATTTGTACATTCGAATTTACAAAGCTTAAAGTTTTTTCAAACAATAATTTTACAAAATAATTTAACGCTATACCTCATACATCTTAAAAGATACATTTTTCTCAAGGAATTTGGTTAAGGTTTACACCGAGGCGCAAGTAAAAACATGATCATCTTGCCTTCATGTAATGAATGATCTCAAATTACAATGCATTTGATTTGTTTAATTGTTTATATTTGTTCTTCGATATTACCTCACTATCAAATAATTTTATTCGGGTCGGGGGTTAACCAGATGTAGAGTGTAGTGTTTCTGGTTTCCGTTTTTAAACCCCCGTAGCCGCTTGTTGCTAATATGGAATACAATAGCTTCTATTGCAAAAAAGATGGCCGCCATTCAGTCTACCTAGAACAGCTGTTAACAGTATATGACAGTTGAGTCGACGGTATATTTTATCTGTGCTTCTTGCGTCAGTTTGCATAGATTTTTGACAGTTTTTTTACTGGCTGGAGAAATACCATGGCCTTAAACAACCCGTTTTATGGACGTCACTCCTGCAAAAATGACGCAGTTAGTACATAGTTGGTATTTAGCGCGGTATTTGAAATGTGCAACTTTAAAAAATCGTATCTTCATCAATAACTTATAAAAAAATATTAAATATATTTTTTTTGTTTAGTTAAACAGTAAGTTTATAGAAAAAAATTACTTTAGAAAACAGTGGATTCCCTCATTGTTTCCGTGAGAACGATTTGCGCGCTAACGCTTGTACAGCTGCTTACCAGCACATACATCATCATCATCATCATACCATATCCGCTCCCTATGTGGAGCATATGGAATCCACAAACTGCCTCCAGGCCAAGCGATCGGCCGCCAGCTCCCGTGCATTCTACCAAATCAAGTCGTCGTCCCACAGCTCTGACGCAAACTGCCGACGAATTGTCAATTGTGTTGTCGTAAAAATGGATTAATTTTCTTAATACTTACTGTTGTATAATAGATTTTGATGTAAATGTTGTCATTTCAAATATTTTACGTAGATTTTATGACATTTGATACTTTTTTATGGCATGGTGAAATGCTTGGGGGTTAAAGGGCTACCATAGAGCTATTTGTGGGGAACACACTGTTTCTATGTGTAGTAGTTGTAACACGTAGGTTAATCTCAAAATTATTTTAATTATTTGATTGCCTAAAAATTTACATTGCTATGCAAGGTAATTTGTTATATAAAATAAAACTAATTAAATAACTATCCATGTTTTATTTCGTAGTCTGACAGACGAAAGGTTACTTACACCGTTCCTCGAAAATAAAGTTAGTAAGCTAGGGTTAAATGCGAAAGAAAAGGTTATGAATTAGGCACTATTTTTTTGCAAAACAAAAATTGTACTGTTGACCTTCTTATGCCTCCAAGGCATGGTTTGTGGAATCCATATGCTCCATGTAGCGGTATGATATGGTGATGATGATGGTGATGACCCTCTTATGACCCCTATTTACTTGGCCACCAATACTAGTGTTGGTGGAGGGGGTAGATTTTAGATTTTAGCGGGACGTGAATTTGACTTGGGAGGATGCACGGGAGCTGGCAGCCGATCGCTTGGCCTGGAGGCAGTTTGTGGAGTCCATACGCTCCACATAGGGAGCGGTATGGTATGCTGCTGATGACGATGACGTAGATAAAGTGGTTTTTTTTCAAGCAAATTGACAGGCTAATAAAATCCCTAATAAATTGGCATTTAATGCGTAAATTAAGAAATTGAGAGATAAATTACCATCATGATATTAAAGCATGATCTAGACTCTTGGTAGACATAGGATTGCAGCCAGTTTGGGTAAGGAGTAATAATAAAAATCGATTTGCTCTTAAATAATAGGATCTGCTGCACAAAAACATCATTATGTAGGGAAATTTTGTTGTAACTGTTGTTATTAATTTTAAAAGACAATAAATTGGTCTACCTGTACCTTGTACTATAATATATCATATATCCAATTATCTGTTGTTATTGTTCCTCAACAAAAGAAAATAAAACAAGTAAGTGATTATAAATATATAAATAATATATATGTAATGTTTTAACAGCAATAACACAATCATTAATTATTATTTTTTTCATGATTTTATCAAACGAAATTCAAGTATAAAAGTATTTTTTTATATCTCATCCGTAACACTTCGTGAACGGCTGTAATCGAGTAAGCTTCAGTGATTTGTTTTTTTTTGTGTTTTAAATTATATAACTTTTCAAGATGCGCTACTTCGGCTTCATGTTGATATTGATTCTGGCGCTGTTGTTTGTGAATTCGGCAAGAGGCAAAGAAAAAGAAAAATTCACTGACTTTATTCACCTGCCGTGGAGAAATTGCCCTCCTGGAAAAACTAGAGTAGGCTTTACATGTAGAGAGAGACACAAGAGAGAGTATACAAGTTTTAATTCCAATCCATCTCCAGATTATGTAACATAAAATATGTTTGTTTGTTGAAACGTTGTTTTGAAACCTATTGGGTGAATAAATCAATAAAATGTACCGACTCTTAAACAAGAGTGTTTTATTTTTTTAACAACATTTTAATGTTTACAAATACTTGCAGACAAATTACTGGATATACCTATGCTGGGCTAATATCAAGTATTATTGATATCCCAACAGAGACAGAGAAACTCTGGAAAACGAATGTTATCTAGGGGCTTATGACCTGTCATTGTCTGGCCACTCGACAGGTCATAAGATCCGTAAACGCCTCGATAATCCGTATTCGTTTCCAGAGTTTCTCTGTCTCTGTTGGGATGTCAATAATGTATGTTTTTACTTTATTTAACATCTTAAAAGATACATTTTACAAGGAATTTGGTTAAGGTTTACACCGAGGCGCAAGTCTGATCATCTTGCCTTCATGTAATGAATGATCAAATTACAATGCATTTGGTTTTGCATGTGATTACTAGTGCCTTATTAGTACTGGTTTCGGATGAGGTAAAGTAGCGGTGAGAATACTAACATAAAAAAGTAATTTTTCTCAAGCCTGGGTGTATCTCTTTCAACAAATAAACTATGAACAATATAAGAAGAATATAAATTAAACACCTTTTTAGTTAGACCACTTATATAGTTTATTCCAGTAACCTGGTTTCGCTATCGCTAGCATCGTCAGACTGGTAAGAGGCTTTACAAATTAGCATGTTATAAACAAATGGGGTGGGTATACTAATTACATTTAAATGAGGGATAATAAGCAATAATAAGCAATCATGATTTTACGAGTATATAATAATGGAAGAAATATATTTACATAAAATGATTTTAAGTAGGCATTTTTCAATTTACTGGTTTTTGAAAGTTTACGTTAAAAATAAAGCAAATTAGATTGATGCCATTTTACATTAAGAATTGTGTTTGAGATCAAAAGATTTTTTTTAATATTTCAATTTGTTAACAATTATGACAGGTTCGTTGGTCGACAACTCCTTCTAATGCGCCCGTCCGCCCGTCTATGGTAATTTAGCAGTTCTCTGAAAGGCGAAAATTCCCGGCAGTTAATTCTTATCGAAAAGCTTCAATGTTTGTATACTATTGGGATAAGATGATGCTTGAGGATATCTCAATAGTGCTAAAATCAAGGAACACGTGACAACGCATGTCACTTTTAGCAATCCAGTAGCTCAAGCACAGATAACTATCGACGTAGTTAAAAGCGTGCTAATCACGTGCTAACGCTAACGATTTGAGCGATCACAATGACATACCGTTCAATACCGCGATCGCTGAGCCGATCATTGACGATCTGAGCCGAGGGGAGCCGATCTACGCTATATCGCGGCCTTACGTCAAACGTCAAATCATCGCGCTTGTCGGATTTTTTTATTATGTCGACTGATTTTCTCAATATTTGGCTTGCCGAAAACCGGCTAAATATAATAAAGATTGAATGAAGATTTGTGCGAATAAGATATATCTCGGGAAATGGCTCGCAACTAGTATGCGCTCGTTTAATAATCCCGATCGATAACTTTTAACGCGTGTTCCATTGTGATCGCGAAAACGTTAAACATCCATGGGTAAGAAATCGTTATCACGTCGCTTATTACCGAGTCGGTACTGATCTGTGATCGAGCAACAGATAAGCGTGCTAAATGTTTTTATGTTAAGAGAGATATATAATAATATCGCATTCTTAAGCCCGCCTTACACTTAGCAATAAAACTGTTAGGCTGATCGTTCCAGTTTCGACTGAATAGTTTTGATTCATTTCGACGCATTTATTTCCTATGAATTAGTATTAGCTTCTCATCCGTACCCTTTGATGTATAGGACACTGCATTGGTACACCAAGTGCATTGAATGAAAAGAAATGGATTTTTTAATCATTATTATTCCCGTAATTGGGTTCTTCCCGATTTTTTTTTTTATTTCAAAAAATTGATTGAAAAATTACAATATCGAGGGAATTTTTTTTATTTTTACGATATCATATGAATTTTCTAGCGCGGTTTGAAATAGTGTTTTTTCAAATCGCTCGCAAAATCCTCCATTTGGCGCACATGCGGTATGACGTCACAGCAATATAGGCGCTCACTACGGAATGAATTTCACGCCTTTCACGGTTGACGGGTATGACGTCATTAGACAATAACGGGCGATAAAAATCATTCGTATTTTCGTGTTTTTAAAACATAAATTTTTTTATAAATGAAAACCAAATTTTTGATCATTGTGTTTTATATCGTTGAAATTGTAAAAATATACTTTGAATATTTATAACGTTTTCAAGGATATTCAATTTAGGGTGTGTCGTTTTTTTCAACTTTCGAATACAGAAACGGTATAGGTCTCAAAAGTTGCGTTTTACTCTCAAAATAAGAACGCAGTTTTTACTATATAAGTGGTCTAACTAAAAAGGTGTTTTATTTATATTCTTCTTATATTGTGAAAGGCCAGGCTTGAGAAAAATTACTTTTCTATGTAAGTATTCTCACCGCTACTTTACCTCATCCGATACCAGTACTAATAAGGCACTAGTAATCACATGCAAAACCAAATGCATTGTAATTTGATCATTCATTACATGAAAGCAAGATGATCAGACTTGCGCCTCGGTGTAATCCTTAACCAAATTCCTTGTAAATGCATCTTTAAAGATTATTACCAACATTATTGACACCCCAAGAGAGACAGAGAAACTCTGGAAACGAATACGGATTATCGAGACGTTTACGGATCTTATGACCTGTCGAGTGGCCAGACAATGACAGGTCATAAGCCCCTAGATAACATTCGTTTCCAGAGTTTCTCTGTCTCTGTTGGGATATCAATAATATTTGATATTAGCCCAGCATGGGTATATCCAGTAATTTGTCTGTAAGTATTTGTAAACATTAAAATGTTGTTCAAATAAAACAATCTTGTTTTAAAGTCGGTACTTTTTATTGATTTATTCACCCAATAGGTTTCAAAACAACGTTTTTCTCATATTTTATGTTACATAATCTTGAGATGGATTGGAATCAACACTTGTATCACCATTCCTGTGTATCTTCATACAATCACAGTCTACACTAATGTATCCAGGAGGGCACTTCATGAACGGCAGATTAATAATGGTAGTGTCTTCTTCATTTTTGCCGTTTGCCGAATTCACGAACAACAGCGCCAGAATCAATATCAACATGAAGCCGAAGTAACGCATCTTGAAAAGTTATAATTTAACACAGAAAACAAAACACATCACTGTAGCTTACTCGATTACAGCCGTTCACAAAGTGTTACGGATATCTCAATATAAAATACTTTTGTACTTGAATTTGGTTTGATAATCATGAAAAAAATAATGATTAATGATTGTGTTATTTCTGTTAAAACATTACATATATATTATTTATATATCTATAATCATTTACTTGTTTTATTTTATTTTGTTGAGGAACAATAACAACAGACAATTGGATGTATTATGATATATTATAGTACAAAGTACAGGTAGACCAATTTATTGTCCTTTAAAACTAAAAACAACAGTTACAACAAAATTTCCCTACATAATGATGTTGATGTTTATGTGCCGAAGAGACCATTATTTAAGAACACATCGATTTTATCCTTACTCCTACATAACATATATTTTTTTTCAAATTGAAAAAAAACCCATGCGGTAATGGGTTAACCAAATTTTGATGTAAGTAGGCCCTAAACTAGAAAAAAAAGCACATAGCCAATTCTCTGGTTTTATCATATAAGTATTCATATTTTAAATGTTATTTTATCCACCTCAACTGGCTAGGAGGCCCAATTACAGAATGGAACAACGTCACAAACACCCACCCAGGCTTGAGAAAAATCACTTTTAGTTTTAGTGATCTCATCGGGAATAGAACCAGAAACCTCCGTATCGTGAGTCTGGAGTCTTAACCATTACGCTACAGACCCCGCCATATATTCAGTACGACCCTTTTTGTGCGCTTAGGAGACGGGTGCTTAAGCATCCGTTTGCGGTCAATCCGTTTTTATAAGCTCCGTTTTGAAATATTTTTACAAGGAATCTTTTGAATTGAATTCAAATATTTACACAAAAAATGATACAAACACGATGCGATAAATCCACTGTATCATACTATTTGTCAAGTCAAGGTCAGTATATTAGCAATATGCGTTGCTCCAGCATCACAACACTATTTGTGTTAGTACTGTTGTTTTACTGTGTGAATTTTAGTCGCGGAGACGAGAAGAAGATATTAGACCCAACGCCAGTGCATCGTCGATTCATATGGAATTCAGTTGAGGATCATTTGATGATATACGCAAGAAACCTGCGATGTCGTCCAGGAGAAGTAATGGTCGGTTCCAAGTGTAGACCCCAAATTATGAATCTTAACAATAATAATCATAATTTAGCTGAACCTCAAAGCCCGACTTCACCAAGGTCACTAGTTTTGTAGGGGTTAAGAGAACCAGATGTAGGTGCAAAAATAAATCTCTATAACAGACCGCACGACACATGGATGCTGTTAACAAAAAATCTCTCTCTATACTTCAAACAGGCCACACAAGGATGAAGATCATCATTATTAATTAAATTGATTTACAATGAGCAAATCCACTGCAAACCAGAATTGAATTTTAAAAATGCTTTCGTGTAGACGCGAATATTAAAAAATTTTGAAGTGAGATGAAATATCCCAAAAACGCACGCAAAAATAAATAAAAAATGTTGAAAATAGCATTCATTTCAAAATCTTAAACAATGACGTCACTCCTTGTAACTTAGTGTAGTGTTTCCTGTTTCCGTTTTTAAACCCTGGCATTTTAATATGGAATACAATCATCTATCGCAAAACAAGATGGCCGCCATTCAGTCTCTCCCTAGAACAGCTGTTGTATAACTGACAGTTGAGTTGACGGTATATTATCTGTGCTCCGGCCGTCGTTTGCATAGATTTTTGACAGTTTTGTTACTGGCTGGAGAAATACCACCTACCACTGCGCCGTTAGCCGTCTGTTTTATGACGTCACTCCTGCAAAAATGACGCACTTAGTATATAGTAGTATTTGGCGCGGTATTTTAAATGTGCAACTTTAAAAAATCGTATCTTCATCAATAACTTATAAAAAAATATTAAATATTTGTTTTTTGCTTAGTTAAATAGTACGTTTATAGAAAAAAAATACTCTAGAAAACAGTGGATTCCCTCATTCATCCACAATGAGGGAATCCACTGTTTTCAGATACGATCATAAGATACGATTTTTTAATGTTGCACATTTCAAATACCGCGCTAAATACCACTATGTACTAACTGCGTCATTTTTGCAGGAGCGACGTCATAAAACGGGTTGTTTAAGGCCATGGTATTTCTCCAGCCAGTAACAAAGCTGCCAAAAATCTATGCAAACTGACGCGGGAAGCACAGATAAAATATACCGTCGACTCAACTGTCATATACTGTTAACAGCTGTTCTAGGACTGAATGGCGGCCATCTTTTTTGCAATAGAAGCTTGTATGTAGATTGTATTCCATATTAAAATGCCATGGCACGCGGCTACGGGGGTTTAAAAACGGAAAACCGGAAACACTACACTTAGATACAAGGAGTGACGTCATTGTTTAAGATTTTGAAATGAATGCTATTTTCAACTTTTTTTATTAATTTTTGCGTGCGTTTTTGGGATATTTCATCCCACTTCAAAAGTTTTAAATATTCGCGTCTACACGAAAGCATTTTTAAAATTCAATTCCGGGTAGCAGTGGATTTCCTCATTCATCCACAATTATTATCCACTCATGATAGGTGTAACAATATCGAATAAAACTTTCCTTATTCCTTCTTTTTTGATTATTATTTGTTGTTGTTATTTATTTTTCGACATTACCTCACTATCAAATATTTTTATTTTTATTGGAATTATTTTAATTTAAAATGTTTTGACTTCGCCATTTTTTTATTTTATTCGAGATGTTTCTTTGTTCATTTTTTCGTGGTGATTCTTTGTTCTCTGCCTCCAGGCCAAGCGATCGGCCGCCAGCTCCCGTGCGTCCTCCCATGTCAAGTCCACGTCCCGCAGTTCTGACGCAAAACTGCCGACGAATTGTCAACAGGGGACGACCAGGACGCCGAGAAACCTGACGCCTTGTTGAGCATGGTTAAGGCTTCGGGAGGGCATACTTAGTATAAGGCCTAGCCAGCCGAAACGCCTTCGCCGGATGACAGTAGATACCGGAGGGTTGCTGTGTCCGTTGCCTCACTTCTGTGTTTCCTTACAAAGTTAAACCACCGCACACCTAATATTCTTCTAAGACGCCTATTCTCTGCACTCAGAAGTCTGCTATCTTGGGCCCTGGTTAGGTGCCGTGGTTAGGCCAATGAAATTGTTGG
>JAGVSP010003568.1:0-26927 GCA_022494985.1 Micrasema minimum | reverse complement strand
TTTAAACCCTTTTTAAATTTTGATTGAAATTGGATAAAAATCCTTTTCAGATTTAGAGCCATTTGGTTCACCAGACACGAGGAGAAAATGCTTTCTAAATGCCGCATTTTTAGCTAACATGCGCTCACACCATGATGCTTACATTTATGTAGTAATCGCAATTACAATGTGATGTATCCGTATCTAAACTTTGTATCATATCGATATCTACTTTTAAACCTCATTCTGCTCATAGATTTCTGATAAAATTGCTCCTGATCATTTCTAATAAATGATCCATATTGGTACGAGTGACTTATCTGCTCCTGCTTATCCTTTTGTATCAGTGATTTATATGTCGCTTTATTCTGGACCTTTATAGCGCGGCTATCGCGGAGTTATCATTTAAATAAAAAAATGTATAATTTGATACAATTTTGTACTGTGTGCAGCCACATATAGCAACCAAAATTTCATTTGAAGGTTACGTTTTCGTAGAGAAAAATCGATTACCACAAAATGTGATAAACTGACAAGCTACGAGTTATTCAAAGAGAATAGAGATACTGATCTTTATACTTATCAGTTATTTTCTCTTCACTTAACAATAATAAATATGTACCAATATAATCTTATTTATCTGTTCCTGATCATTCATATCAGTGATTTATCTGCCCCTGATACTTTTATAAGGATAATTAACCTGATGTAAATTTATGTAGGAATGTAATACTAATTTGAACCGGGCTGTGGTCTAATACATATATGTTCGAGCTTCGAGGACTCTGGATTAGAATATCTAGGTTCGAATCCCACTCCAGCACAATTAGTTTCCTGCTTTCTGTAACAATTATTTTCGACTATTTGAATGCAGCTCCAAAATTGAAATGTTTCAGTACATCATAAGAACTCAAATGTTTCTTTTTAAATGAAAAAAAAAAAAAAAAAAACCGGATCTATCCGTATCTAAATCGATGTAAAAGCTCGATGCACAAGTAGTAAATAAGGCTCGATGATAACTTTTCTAATGGTCCCGGTGTTATTGATGTTTCACAATGCACAATGGAGTATGTTCACTGGTCTCCTCAGACAGTACCAAGCAATAAATTGTTCAGCATAGTGTTACGGAGGGTACAGTGGTACAGGGTACAGTGGAACACGGTACAGTGGAGAAATGCCAACTCGACCTTCTGCAGCGCCCCTTAAATGTTAAAAATTTAAAAACGCCCCCTTAGACCTCCAAAACGCCCACCAAGGGGTGCTGGCGCGGCACCCCAGTTAAGAAACACTGGGCTACAGTGATACGGTGTTTTTGTTTAGTGTGTACTCACTTTTAGTATTGCTGACTGATCGTCCTACCTTCATGTAATAAAATGATCAAGAGACACTGCACTTTGTGTACCTATGCCCTATGCACCATTGGGTGCGGATAAGGGAAAGTAGCAGTAGTATCTTGCTGATTTTGGGGTGGGCGGATTTTGCTTAGGATCGAGCGGAATACATCTTTACAGTTTAGAGATATAAGATACGGTGGTACAGGCGAACGTCTCCTAAAGCCTTAACAATGCTAACTTATTTTACAATGTATCAGCACCCGGTTTCCTGGACATCCATTTCTCTGACAATTTGTCCGCAGCGGGACGGGGCTGACTTGGGGTGTTGCACGGTAACTGGAGTCCGATCGCTTGGCTTGGAGACAGTGTGAAATTCACATAGGATGATGACGGTACAGGAAATAGTGGTACAGTGATACGGGATACCTATAGGGAACAGTGGTACAGGATATCGTCACACCTGCACTGTGGTACAGGGTGCAGTGAAAACTGGTGTAGTGATACGAGACTACAGTAAATTGTGGTACAATGAAAGCCCCACCCTTTCCCTAAACTGCTTTAAAGACTTTTGAGTCTTTTTTCAGTCCAGCCAACTCTACCGATTTTTTCAACAAGCTAAACCGCGATTTTAAGATTGTTAGTGTGATAAAAATACGGATGAATTTACGTTGTGTACGCGAACAAATGCTTTCATTGTACCCCTACCACTGTCTCGGCTTCATTGTTTCCATCACCCAAACCAACCAGAGTCGGCCCAAATTAACAGTGGTAGGGTATGTTAGTTTCTACCCCGATCATTATTTATTAGTAATTACTACCACCCGTGTGGAGACCGGCATACTGCCTCGCCAGCCCCCCCCCCTTAGACATCCACTCGTGCATCCGCGGTCAGGGTCTCAACGTAGGGGGGATTAGGGAAAAGAGGGGATGGGACAGAACGCATGTGTGCATCTCACACTATCATCTTTTCATCCTATCTGGCAGACACTATTTCATACGTCCCCTGCCGTACCCTATCACAATACCTATCCAAAGACCATCCTATCTTTGCAAAAGACACAATACAATTGAGTTGAGGGATGGGATATAATTTGAGACCTCCACGCACGCACACACCACAAACAGCCCGGACGGGCCGCCCCCGCAAGGGCACACCAAGTCCCCCCCCGGGACTACCCCACTAAGCAATCTATTAGTTCTAGATACTTCCTTTTACGGAACAAAACGTGCACAAATGCCAGTTCAGTCCATGTCCCTTCACCACCTATTGTTCTACTTATGCAGACTCTACTTCTACCTTTTTAATCCTGGTATTTAGGCTCCATTTTACTGGGGGTTTTCACCCCTGAGAATATTCCATCTCTGCACCCAGGCATCCACGAACAGCGCAAGCTGCTCGAAATTACCCCTGTTCGCAAAGAAGTCCGGATTCCATGCCGGCCTCATGATCTCAGTCATGCCGTCCAGCATGGTCTCCCGGCAATCCTCCAGTATAGGACAATGCAAAAACAAATAGTGGTACAGGGTACCGTCACACATGGTACTGTGGTACAGGGTACAATGAACACTGGTACAGTTGGTCACAATATACAGACTGCCCTACTTTCCGCCTACCAGAGACGGAACCGGTATGGGTTACAATGACCTTGTCTGGCTCGCAGCATCACAACAAGAAGTGAAAATCTTTTGAGAATTTCTGCAATTTTATCTTCTGGATATTGTGGTACAGCAAAAAATAAATGGTCTTTGGATTTCCCAGAATGCTGATTAAGACTTGGTGCAGTATTTATGGTGCAATACGATGTCTAATATAAATACTATACTATTAAACATTTTTTTTTCATATATCGAGTATAATTATTATGCACTGTTAACATGACGAATACATGTTCGTAACCGCATTGAGTAATATTGAGGCCATTATTTTTTTATACAAAAACTCGAAACCATGCAGTTTTTTTTGTCTAAGTTTATTTCTATGTATGATGTCGGCGAGCCGGCAACGTCGAGGCTCGAGGCTCGTGGCCGGTATGCAGAGAAGAAAGTCTACTCCGGATTGGCGACAGGGTGTCTGCTGTCGGCGGGAATCCGCCATCATCAAAAAAACCAGCTTGTTGCTTTTGCCGTTCGATAAAGGCCGTTAATTTTTTTTTTTAAATATTTTTTTTTTTTTTAATCAGCTAAAAAGGTGAAAAATTTTGTCTCTTGAAGCTTGAATGAAGTTTTTTGTTGGACCTAAATAACAGTTCATCAATTCAAACAAGATAGCAGACTTCTGAGTTTTGAGAATAGGTGTCTTAGAAGAATTTTAGGTGTGCGGTGGTTTGACTTTGTAAGGAACACAGAGGTGAGGCAACGGACACAGCAACCCTTGGTATCTACTGTCATCCGGCGAAGGCGTTTCGGCTGGCTAGGCCATATACTACGTATGCCTCCCGAGAGCCTTAAATTTTACAAGGCATTAGAGAAGGGGAATGACGTATGTGATTTTTCACTTTGACTGAGGCCAAGTAATAAAATGCACTGTACAAATTCAGTGACCTATGGGCTTCGAACAAGAATTCACTAGAAGAGGCATTTCCATACAAATTTTCGAAAAATATACGCTTCCTAGGGTTAATTTCATAACTAACTAAAAACTAACTAACCATCACGCCATTTCGGGGTAGGCAGAGAGGATAGAACGCCACACCACTCTGTCCTAGCATACTTCTCTTGCTTCCTCCACATTCATACATGTTCTCATGCACGCACGTCAATTATTCCGACTTCTTACATGCCCACTTTCAAGCACTTGTTTAACTTGATCATGCCATGTCTTTCTCGGCCTTCCTCGACTTCTACATCTTCTACTTCTACTTAATTTCATAGCACCGCTATTATCAAATTCCACCGTCTAAAGACTCCAGCATTTAAGCCAATACACAAAACGTGTGACGTAGATGTCTAGTGATGACGTAGATGCCTATTGATGACGTAGTGAGTGACGTAGTGGGTAACTAGACACCTCAGACACGGTAGTATTTTTCAAGCACGGAATGTCAATTCTCTGTCACTTCTCTGAAATTCTTGTTGGAAGCCTATGGGTGCGGATACTGCGGATTTTATATCTAACCTAACCTTTTTTTTTTTTTTTTTTTTTTTCAGGTCGTAGAAGCAGCAAGCTACTTACAAGTGGACCTTACGAATCTCAGCTTACCCCTCGGAACCGCTTTCGCATTACTTCAAAAGGAGGCCGGTCCTGTCCTTTCTGGACTTCTTACTCTATTTGGCATTTCCCATACGTCCCCCATCCTCTGAAGAGATTAGGGGTTCGGGACCAATATATTTTCTTCTACTGCGCGTTGTCTTTCACGTTCTTCACCTTCTTTTTTCCTTAGGACCTCGCGTGAAAATTGGAGAAATATATTCCAAGCATGGTCACTACGAATCAGCGCATTTGCTAGTTTTTGGACGGTTATGCAACCTTCCCCGATTGCATCTTCCAGGTTCTTCCTTTCCGTTGCCCAAGTTGGGCATATTATCAAGGTGTGTTCCGCATTGTCCACTTCAGCATCACACTGATGACATTTTGACGATCTTTCTTTTCCGATTTTGTATAAGTATTGTCCAAAACATCCATGTCCTGTTAATATTTGGGTAGCATGGAAGTCGAGTCCAGCTTTTTTCTTCTTACACCAGTCGGAGAGGTTTGGAATGAGTTTGTGCGTCCAACGCCCTTTGGTTTCTTCATCCCATCTCTTTTGCCAATTAGACATTAGTGCCTCGTGTGCCTGTTTCTTTGTCTCGGATTTCGGCCTACTGTCGTTGTTTTTCTGCCAGCGATACAATTGGTTTCTTTCTTCCGCTAGCAAATCTATCGGTGGAATTCCAGCAATCGCCAATGCCGCGCTTATATCTAACCTAACCTAACCACACCTAACCTAACCTAACCTAACCTAACCTGACTTGACTTCAATAAAAATAATAATAACCTTTCTCTTTCTTGATTCATCTACCGCCTTTACCATTTCGTTCCGCTAATTTTCTTAAAATACTGTAAAATTGCTGATCAGATTCCAATCGAACATAATTAGGTACAATTTAGATTCTAACAGTTTAACAACTTCGATACGGATACGTACATATTATGTCGATATACTGATAATATTTGCTTAAAATATTTATTATATTAAATAGTGTGCAGTAATTTTATAAAAATCCTTTGGGTTTTAATAATGAATAAAATATTGTTTATTTTTAAATCATTTTATTAAGGAACAATAACAGATGATTGGTAAGAAAATAAAGTAGAAAATTTGTAGTACGAAGTTCTGATTGATTTAATATTATTAACTAACTAACTAACTAACCATCACGCCATTTCCCCGTAGGGGTAGGCAGAGAGGATAGAACGCCATACCACTCTGTCCCGACAGACTTCCTTTTGGATTATCATATGGACGCCATATTCACAGCTCTTTATTATTTTTATTTATAGAGATGGATTTTAAAAACGTTTATTTCATTTTATCGCATTGTTCAAAATATTTTTCAGAAAAGTTGAGTCCTTTACTTAACGGCGGTTCATAATACGAATATACTTATATATACTATATTTGTCATTTAGCATAAGTTGATATCTTCCGGGAATTAGTTCATCTTGCGAAGCTACTTTTATTTTATAACAGCAGACGGCTTAAGTGGTAGTTTCGACTTATAAAAACGGTTTATTTTATAGGCATTAATTTATCGAAGAGAAATTGTCAGTTCTCTGGATGAGAACTTTCCCCAGCGGTGATAATCAAGCAAAGTTCTCTGAATAGCGGTGACGTGATGATAATGTTCTAGCTCACTAATCAGTGATCTGTGATCAGACCATCAAACCCACTCGACCAGCAAGAACAATGTTGGAAAATATAACATATTAACATTGATAATAAAGGTATGTTTAAACGTTTATTCATCTTGCCTTCATGTACTAATGATTTAAATTCCATGCCTTTTGTTAAAATTAAAATAACAGTTTGTTTTTTTTTGTTCTACGGGATTTAATTATCAAGTTTGTGACACAATTGTTAGCATTGTTAGGGATTATAAACTGTGGCTTGAAACATTCCACATCTCTATTTTATACAATATTGGCTTATTAGTTACGCTTTTTAAGAATAGGAGAGGAACATCTTGTGGATTTTTTACTAATATTCCTACCTAACTTCCAAGATGTTTCCTCTTCCCTATTCTTAAAAAACGTAATAATAAGCAAATTTTTAGTTACTATAAGATGTTAATTTTCAACGCCCACAGTTTTGATAAAGCCCTCAAATGGCGATACAATTTGTTAACTATCGTGTTAATTTTATAATCGTTTTGTTCCAAAAAATTTAAATTTAAAAAAAAATTTTTTAAAAAAATACGGTTTTTGTTTTTAACGTAAGAGTTTAATGGGTAGTTCTGAAAAATAAAATGCCATATAAATCAATATATTCTTATGCTGTGGGTGCTGACGTTTCAGTGACGTATGCAAAATTTGGCTTGCGGTTTGTGTGATTTTGTAGGTAGTTTATACGTTGTTCCTGTTGACTTCTATACTGACTCATTTGTATGTTATTCAATGATTATATTTAAATTACATATTTTACAGGGTTTGTAACAAAACTCGATGTGACATCTTGAATTCTGGTGATTCGTACATAGCTTTTAGGAGTCCGTTTGTGGTAATTTTGTCTTTTTATAATCTGAGCTTGAAATATATATGTTTTCTTCTCACAAAAGTTTTCATAAGTAAGGCAGTATTAAATAAATGTCAATTTCTTTATTAACGCGTTTTCAAATTTTTTTTTTTCTACATGGATAGATTTAATTTGACTAAATACTTGATTTTGATAACTAATTTGCAAAATAAAATCTCAATTTGCTTGAAACTTAAGGTAAATTACATAAAAAAATTTATCAACTCGACTTTCACAAATCTTTATGTAGATTCAATGCGTTTCTGACTTGTTACATCGAGGTTTGTGTTACACGCATGTATTGGGAGATACGCCTAAGTAAATAGTGTTGAGACCCACTTTTACCAGTAGTGGTAGATCACCCATACAATCAGTGCTATGAGGAGATGTGCTCAGATTCGTTGTTTTCAAATATTGTCACAACGGTTGATATAGGGACTTAGCATTATGTAGATTACTTGTTAATTGTTCGAATGGAATTTTTTCTTAAGGATGCTCTCCACACTTCTATATTCCTTGGAAACTACTAACAGAATACTTTAGACGATCGGTCTTTTATTTATTATTTTATTAATCGACTCTTCGACATGTTTGGATTAGGTCTTCGTTGTATACTATTGTTCACATAGAAAGAAACTTTTCTGGTTATAATTCATGTTTCACAAACTTTAACGAATTTCGTTAATTTTTAGTATTTCTATTCAATTTCAATGTGATTTAAGGTTTACTACTGGAACTCGTCAAATGAAACGAATTTTATAAACAACATTTGAAGTGTGTCCAAATAATTGTAGACAAAAACTGGATTTCCCCCTTTACGGGGGCTACATATTACTTTGACATCTTAACAGAGACGAGAAATTTGGAGGGAATATGGATATATTAGCGCGTTTTCTGGGCTTATGTACTGTAATTGGCTGGGTTAAGTGGCCACTTGATGTTTTAAAACATTCCCCATTCTCACTAGTATTGATATCCTTCTGCATTTACAGTAAATTGGGGAATGTTGTAATACATCAAGTGCCACTTAACCAGCCTATGAAGGTTATAAGCCCTGGTAAACGCCTAGATCATCCCTTATTACACTTCAAATTCTGTTTCTGTTAAGACTGTAAATTGAAGTAATTTTTATTTACCTTAAATTAATAAGTTATTCCTCTTGGAGTTAATTAGAGTTAACGTAATCTTTTATTAGTAAATTTTAAAGTTGTAATATTTTCGATTTGAGCTTCACAACGATTTGGTAATAATGCGCCTTTACTTTCCTGGTGTTAAAGACCTTTATTACGATGTTTGCCCCTGGGGTTTTTTTGTTTTTTTCCGCCGCCCCAGTTGCGGGGTTTTCCCGGGTATTCCGGATATTCCCCCTTTCCCGGTGCCCTTTTCATTTCATCCCCCCCTTGAGCCCAGCTTGGTAAGCCCTTTTCCCTTTCCCGACCCTCGTTCGGGACGAAATTACCAGAGACGGTATCATCGTGCGGATCCATTCCTATACTTCACACAGATGTTCATCTCCCTATTTCTTAAAACCGTAAACTAATAAGCCAATATTGTATAAAATATGACTGTGTAATATTTCAACGCCACAGTTTGATAAAATGCCCTAACAAGCGAAAAACAATTGTCACTTACGAGATATTAAAATCACGTAGAACCAAAAAAGTAAATAAAAAAAAAAAAAATAAAAAACGTTTTTTGATTTTAACATAAGATATCATGGAGTTCTACAAAAGAAATGCCATATCATTCAATAAATTCAATGCATTGGGTGCATCGATACAGTGCGTTATGCACCACTGGGTGCGGATAGGTGATTAGTGGTAGTTTAAACATTGTTCCTGAAGATTCTATATTACTCATAGTATGTATTCCAAAGATTTTAAAAAACCTATTATACAGGTTGTAACAAAACTCGATGTACAACCTGAAAACTGGTGAATCTTCATCGCATTTGGACGATTGTGTAATATGACTTTTTAATCTGAGCTTAAAAAAAAAAATTCTCTTCTCACAAAAGTTTTCATAAGTATGGCAGATTAAAAAAATAGCTTACATTCTTATTAAAACTCGTTTTTTAATTTTTTTTTTTTACATGGATAGAATTAATTTGACTAAATACATGATTTCGGTAAAAAAATTGTATTTAATTAAACACAAGAGTTCTTACACAGGTTTTTTATTAAAAAAACACTTTTGTCGTCGACGCGTTTCGTCTTATTAGGACATTTTCAAAACACTGATTAAAATTAATACAAAAAATCTTCTTATATACTAAACAAAATTGCAATATATTATACAGGTTAGAAAGGGGGGGAGGGGTCATTAAGGGTAATAATAGATTTCACACAATGATAGAAGATACTTTGGAAAGGCCTAGAATAATTAAGGATAATATTATAAGTAATTTGGGATACATATTTTATGAAAGAAAGTTTATTGACATTACAGAGATATATTTATAAAAAGCAATTAAGAATACCTAATTAGGGACAATATTAGAAAGATTTGTGGTACATGTTTTTTGAAAAAAGTTTATTAACAATACAAATATATTTATAGGGTAATTTAAGAAAACTTAAAACAATCGATAAATACATGATATTTGATAACAATTTGCAAAAAAAAAAATCTCAATTTTCTCGGGTCAAATCAAAAAAAATTATTCTACAAAATCGACTCCAAATATTATGTAGATTCACTGGTTTCCCGCTTTTACATCGATTTTTGTTACACGCTGTATAGGGAGATACGGCCTAAGTATATAGTGCTTGTGACCACTTTTACCAGAAGTATTTAAGGGTTTACTACAAGAACTGTGCAAGTGAAACTAATTTAATTTACCTTAAATTAATAAGTTATTCCTCTTAGAATTAACGTAATCTTTTATTAGTAAATTTCAAAAGTTGTCATATTTACGAATTGGTTACCAACGATTAGGTACTAATTGCGCCTATACTTTCCTGGTGTTAACGACCTTTATTACGATTTAAAATTCGAATTCCGGGACATACACCCTAAATATGTAAGACCATCCAAAATCATTGTTAAATCTGATTATTTTGGTTATCACCCATTTTTTTTCTTTTTGAAGATATAACTTCTGTGAAAAGATTGAAAATGTTTGATGTAGAATACAGAATATTATTATCCATAATGAAAATATATCGTCTGGAAAAAACGACAAATACAAATTGAACGTAGAATGATCGATGAAAAATGATCCCATTTCTTTATACTAAACCTGTTTCTCGATCTATTGAGATACAAGAACAATCATGCAAAATCTAGTCACGATGTTAGAGGCAAAATGACCATAAGTAAAATGAAGAAATAAGAACAAACCACCGATGATTTACTTTTGGTATTTATGATTAAAGATCTTTCGCTAAAAGCTAATAATAAGATCGTTATCCTCATCTTTGTGCTTCGTTCTGTTATATTTTTTGACATTCATTTATTGGTCTTTATCAACGTTAATTTGTTTTATCAGGAATATCGTACGGTACATTTTATAATAATTATGGTCCGTTACAAGGCATTCTATAGGCGCAATAAATTATTTAATAATCTTCTGTCGTCAATAAATTTAAAGAATAAAACATGAAAACGTGAATTTACCCGTTTTCATATAATCTTTCAAGGTGTACAAAAACAAAATATTATAGCCTCTAATTCACAAGTAAGGATACCCAGTTTCACTGCTTTTCCAACATTTTCAAGTCTTGTCTTTGCAAAAATGTAAGCAGATAGTTATTTTTCATACCGTGTGATAGAAATTCAAAGTCATCCCACAGAAATAGAATAAACAGTTTTGCTGGAATCTGGGTTACGGTAGATCTTACATGGGCCACTGGATTCGCGAGGTAATTTCAATGAACTTGTGATATCGCCAACAAGACATGCTTAGTCAGACCGGTGACCACAGAAGAATTCATCAAATCGGCGAATTCCAATCTCAGATTGTGCTGGATAGCAGTTTCATATGAAAATCGAACAATTGCGTGATTTTTTTCTTTGCTATTTGAGTGCTTTTTTTTCAATTTGACATCTCAACAGAGACGAGAAATTCGGAAGGGAATATGGATATCTCGGCGTTTACAGGGCTTATGACCTGTCATTGGCTGGGTTAAGTGGCCACTTGATGTATTACAACATTCCCCATTTCACCTAGTATTTGATATCCATATCTGCCAATATACAATAAAATGGCGCGACGCTTCACATGTGAACACTCTCTGTCATCCATTGAGAAAATTGCTAAGCATTTTAGCAGAAACCTTTATGATTGCAAGTGAGATTCTTACCGAATTATATCACCTACTAGGAAACGCCTTAAGATAAATCTTCAATTTGTTATGCTTATAACGTTTACCAGCTAATTTTTATGAACAACATTTTTAACAGACTTAAAAGGGTGACAAAACAGTTTCCTACTATAAATAATTTAGTTAACACAATAATTCATTGTGATACCTTATGTATGCAACAATAACCCCACCCTTGTAAATTTTCGTGTATTTTTAGATATACCTACCTTTCTAGAAGTTAATGTTAAAATTTAAAAAAACATTTCTATGCAATCCGACACTCCGATTTCTTAATATAAGCAAGACGCGATCATTCAGACTCTGGATACCGGGATTGCTATTGATATAGTAATGTATTGATTGATATGGGCATTTATTTTGTAGAACTCCATGATATTTTATGTTAAAATCAAAAAACGATTTTTTGGTTCTACGTGATTTTATTAAGTTAGTGACAATTGTTTCGCCTTGTAAGGGCATTATCAAACTGTGGCGTTGAAACATTTACATTCTTATTTTATACAATATTGGCTTATTAGTTACAGTTAAGAATAGGGAGAGGAACATCTGTGGATTTTTACGAAAGAGATTTTACGAAAAGAGATTAAAGACCAACTGAAATAAGGAATTCGTAAAAATCCACAGATGTTCCTCTCCCTATTCTTAACTGTAACTAATAAGCCAATATTGTATAAAATAAGAATGTAAATGTTTTCAACGCCACAGTTTGATAATGCCCTTACAAGGCGAAACAATTGTCACTAACTTAATAAAAATCACGTTGGAACCAAAAAATCGTTTTTTTGATTTTAACATAAGATATATAGTAATGGTTATTGACGGTGTTGGTAATGTTTACTGATAATGGTTACTGGCTGAGTCAATAGTTACTGGCAGTACCGGTAATGGTTACTAGCAGAGACAATAGTTACTGACAGAGCCAATAGTTACTAGAAGAGCCATTGGTTACTGGAAGTTCTGGTAATAGTTACTGACAGAGCCATTAGTTACCGGCAGTACCGGTAATGGTAGCTATTAGCAGAGCCATTGGTTACTCAAGTGCTGGTAATGGTTACTGACAGAGCCAATAGTTACCAGCAGTACCGGTAATGGTAACTGGCAGAAACAATGGTTACTGGTAGTGCTGGTATAGTTGCTGGTAGAAACTAGAAACGGTATCAAATCACAACGGTTATTCAACAGTTTGAATCGCTGAAGAGATTCACACGCAGACGGAATTCACAGGGTGATCGTGTTATCACTGATTCTATCAATCTTTTGTGATTTAACTGAAAAACTTTAATCTGAACATTTATTTTAGATTGGTATTATAAATATTTATTTTTGAATACCTCATAGTTTTAAATCAGCAGGTTATTATTAGCAGGTTTTATTATTTTTGTGTTTAAATTTTTGTACTATTTAAATGTACCTACATAAGAATAAAGTTAAATTAATAAACTCACAAACGCACGCATTTTATTTTAATTTTAGTAAGAGCATAAACGTGTCTGTACATTTATAAAATAAAATAAATGTATAGGTTTAACTCTTGTTTGACTTATTTTTCTGGATTTAAAAAGTGTGATACGAGTAGTATACTGAGTATAGACTGGCTCTGAAGCATAAGACGAATCATCTTGACTTCATGTAATAAATGATCAAGATGAACTACACTTGGTTCACCTATCAGTGCCCTTTGGTGCGGATAAAGGAAAGTAGTAAAGAATCATAAATAGTTCAAAGAATATTTCTTAGAACAAGGCTACTCTGGTTATGATTTCATTTTATTTATTTATTAAAGAAAAATATTACAAGAAAGTTAATAAATAAATTTGTCCTCACTGGGATAACCCGTGCCTAGGACTAATTTTGCAATTATTCTCATTTTTTAACTATTTACATACATGGATCCATGTGTGTTTTGAATTAAGTGTATTAAAATTATTATTAACAAGGTTGAACAATTTTGTTTATCTCTACTCTACTCACCTCCACTATCCAATTTGACAAAGCTTTTTTGAAGACAAGTTCTTGTTTTATTGGTCTGATGGACAAAGAGAGCATGTTGTAGAGCTTGACAGGCAACTATACTTTACTATAGTAAATTGCATTTCTGTTCAATTTCTCCTTCTCTCGGACCACCCTGTAGAGCGGATCGAGCGCTATCCGCGATGTGAATGAAATGTCTGGAATGCGTGACCTTGGTGAGTGCTCGCAGACTGGAACATTTCTAGGTCACCCCCCCTGCCAGCCACTCCCCTCCCCCCACCATACCACCCCACAGAACTCTCTTCTAGCGCGGATAATACGGAGTACAGTTAATCCGGCGCGGATAATCCGCGCGAGACGATATTTGGGAAAATGTTCGCGGAACTAAAGAAGTAGAGATTTTAACATTATGAATTTAAAAAAATATTTATAATTTGTCCAAATGATCAAAATTCACTGTACTTGGTGTATTATAAATGCTGTGTCCTGTGCACCATTGGGTGCTGATAAGGGAGAGAAGGTAGTAGTTATTATTTTTGTCCGACGGTAGCGTGTCGCGCTACCCTGCATGAGGTCACGAGTTCTATTCCCGACGGGGTCAATATTTAAAATTTTGAAAAATGTTTTTTTCGCTTTAAAATATTTCATATATCTTGCCTTCATGTGACAAAGTATTAAAGTTCACGGCACATGGTTTGCCAATACAGTGCCCTATGCTCCATTAGGCGTGGATAAAGGAAAGTAGTAGTAATTTTGGAGTGTTATATTACATTTTTACGTTAAGTTAAGTTAAATTTATTTAGCGGCCCCCGTGGAGTAATGACTAACACGCTGGTCTCACGCCCTGTAGGTTCCGGGTTCGAATCCCAGTGGCACTGCTTAAATTAAATATGTTTTCTCAAGACTGGTCGAGAATTTCTACTTCGGAGTATGACATTATGAATTTTAACTTCGAAATTTGTAGGATCAATCCCAATCAATCTATCACTGTAATTAGTTTCCTGATTACTGTCACAGTTATAATAGGTACTAGTAAGATAATACAATTAAAACTGTCAATTTGATGTGAACTTTAATTAGGAAGGTAGGTATTTTTCTTATTTTTATTTTGCTTCCACATTTAATTATCCTTAGAATTTAAAAAAATGCCAAAAAAGCGGACTTCCCATTATATTTTACCATAAAACTCATACCTTTTATCAAAAGTCGATCACGAAATTTTCCTAGAAAATAGTTAGGAAAAAGTAATTATGTACATAATATGTATATGTAACCATTTTTGGAAGCTTTGTTTCTGTCAATAAATCGGGATTAATTTAGAAAACACCTAAATTTCTAACGCAGCCTCCCGGATTCCTTCCCTGATAGATTTCATAAACATTCCAACCCCGATAAAATCCAGTATTTTTTACATACTATACTAATATTTGAACATAACTAACCGTCGCGCTATTTCCCGGAAAGGGTAGGCAGAGAGGATAGAATGCCACACAGCCACACATCTCTGTCCTGGTACACTTCCATAATAATTCTCTTGCTTTCTCCACATTCAAACATCTCATACACATATGACCTCTTTGTACTTGATCACGCCATCTCTTTCTCGGCCTTTCTCGACTTCTACACCCAGGCACACTCGCGTCATAGGATATTTTAGCCCTTCTTTCATCATTCATTCGCTCTGCATGACCGAATCTTCGTAAAAGACCTTTCTTAGACTTGTCGATAATGCTCATATTTGGACATTATGGGACCCTATGCTGGACTGCAAGTCGTATGCGACACTTCGGAATGGCGAATGATCTATGGTACCTACTAAATAACTTGCCATTCCGAAGTGTCGTATGCAACTTTCAGTCCAGCATAGGGCCTCTATTATGGCACTCAAAATATTTAATAAAATCTTAAAATTCAGTAACAGAGTTAATGGTGCCTTAAAGTCGGTAGTATCTAATAAGTGCTTATCAAAAGAGGCTAAATTGGCAGTGCATAATGGAGTTCTGGTACCAACATTTATGTATGGAAGCGAAGCATGGTGTTGGAAAAATAAGGATGAAAGTAGATGGAATGCAGTTGAAATGCGATCTCTCAGGCGAATGTGTGGTAAAACTATGTATGATAGGTGCACTAATGTTGAAATTAGAGCAGAATGCAAGGCTGAGATAAGCATTATCGACAAAATTAAGAAAGGTCTTTTACGTTGGTTCGGTCATGTAGAGCGAATGGATGATGAAAGAACGGCTAAAAAAATATATGATGCGACTGCGCCTGGATGTAGAAGCCGAGAAGGGCCGAGAAAGACATGGCATGATAAAGTAAAACAAGTGCTTGAAAGTGGGCATGTAAGAAGTCGGAATAATCGATGTATGAATGTGGAGGAAGCGAAAGAAGTATGCCAGGACAGAGTGGTGTGGCGTTCTATCCTCTCTGCCTACCCCTTCGGGAAAATGGCGTGATGGTTAGTTAGTTAGTTAAAATTCAAATATTTATGTCATATTTTGTATGGATCGCGTCCGTATTTTACTATGCTACACATGACTACAGCACAGTGCAGTATACATATTGTATGTAACGTTGGTGATCTCAAGGCGTAGTCCACCTGATGATATCACTCCTCCACATTCTGGCCATGGCGTCATGCTCAGACATTTGTTGCCTTTTTTCTGCGCTGAGCTCTGTACACGCTGTATGTATGGGCATCGCCATCCAGACCACTTCTCGTCGGCACGTACTAACATACAGGCTGTTATTTTTATAAATAAAAAACTTATTATTATTATTATTATTATTATTATTATGGATAATTTATATAGCGCCGTTTTCGTATAAATATACCTCAAGGGCGCTTTAAATATTGAATTTAACAGCTCGGGAAATTTAAAGTGAGTGAAAACTCAATTTCTGAGTAGAAAATACCATTATCAAAATTAATCAAAAGGTTTTGAGAACATATGGGTCTTAAGTTTCTTTCGAAACATCACTTCACTCTCACAGTTGCGCACTTCTGGTGGGAGAGCATTCCAAGCCACAGGGCCCGCAACCGCAAAAGCGCGCTCTCAAAATTTTGTGCGCTGATTACGGATCGGTACTAAAACCCTGCCTATAGCTATAGATGTAGCTGATCGAAGTGTGAGACGTCTCTCTACTACTTACTTTTAACAACATTATGAACGTATACAAATACTTGTAGACAAATTACTGGATTATAACCATGCTGGGCTGATATCAGATATTATTGATATCCCAACAGAGACAGAGAAACTCTGGAAACGAATGTGGATTATCTAGGCGTTTACAGGGCCTCTGACTTGTCATTGGCTGGGTCAAGTGGCCACTTGATGTACTACAATATTCTCCATTCCGCCCATCATCTGACAACATAAATTTGTCATAAATGGTTATCAGATGATGGGCGGAATGGGGAATGTTGTAGTAACCCAGGTCATAAGCCCTGTAAACACCTAGATAACCCACATTCGTTTCCAGAGTTTCTCTGTCTCTGTTGGGATATCAATAATATCTTACTTACTTTTCCTTATCCGCACCCAATGGTGCATAGGGCACTGCATTGGTACACCAATTGCAGTGCATCTTGATCATTTTATTACATGAAGGTAAGATGATCAGTCTTACGCTTCAGAACCAGTCCAAGGTATCACACATTAAATCTCAATTCGAAAAATTAAATCTGGGTATAAAATTGAGCCGGGTCGTGGCGTGGTCTAGTGGTAGCCATGAACTCCGAATTGAAATCCCTGTGTTCAAACATACCCCTCCAGCACATGTTTTACTGTAATTTTATTTTATTTATTATGTATTTCACCATCCTCAACAGGCCAAGAGACCCAATAACTAAGGGCAATAATACCACAAACACCCAGGCTTGAAAAAAATCACTTTTGATTTTTGTGTTCTCACTGGTAATCGAACCCAGAACCTTTGTATCGTGAGTCCAGTGTCTTAGTCATTAGTAATAATTATTATTATGGTTTTATGTGTTTATTTTATGAATCGAGGATTAATATTTTACCTTCTATTTAGGACAAATTATTCGTTCCATTATTCACCTGCATAATTTTTTCATATACCTATTTGTAAACTTTTACAGAAAAAACTTTTTAACTGGCTATTCATAATTTGAACTGAACCCAAAAAATGAATGACACTTCTCTTACGCCAAAACCTCCACCTACGCCAGGCGCGTATTTAGTATTTCTTTAACCGCCGGCAGAGTCGGACGTTCAGAAAACATTCCGAAATGCCTTCCTGTGTAGATAAAACCGTGTAAAAACCGTACGGATAAAATTAAGAAAAAAGATGGTGTTACCAAATGTAAATGTTTATTTATATTTGTTTACATGGCCTAAAATAATTATTATTCAAAGAAAGTTTTCTTCTTAAATAATAGCTAACAGCCCGTCCACAAGAAAAAAAAGTCATTTTAGATGCATGGTAAAATTCATGAACGCTCCTCGTAAGGATCGGGTTAGTATTGTATACTGTTACTGTAACCCTATATTTAGCCCATATTTTTTGCGGTGTGTGCGGCAGTCGAAGGGCTCTGATAGGTCGACCCGTGTAAGAGTATTAAGGTGCAGAATCTCCGTGTCATTACTTTTTCTAAATAATTTACTCTGCAATGCAGATCTAAATGTATTATATATCAATGGTCTCCGATCAGTCATTTCAATAATTAAAAGAAAAACAGCCTGTATTTCATAATATATTATATTATCTATGGTAAATAGGTTTCTATACCTACTTAAGACTTAAAATTCAGAATGCTCCTATGCAATTGATTGAAATTTTCATCCGATAAATTGATTATTCCTACGCAAATAGTTAAATGATAAACGCGCCTACACTTGTATCTATTTTTAGTGACACATTTAGCTAAATTCGATATACGTTGTTTGTACCACAGAATCACGTAATCATGTGATAATATAATCATGTGATAATATAATCATGGGATAATATAATCAAATGTTTTGACACCGCCACGCAGGGGTTAAGCCTATTACAAAAGATTAACTCTGCTGTTACGCTGTCTTGATAATGTAAAATATTTGCTTTGTTCGTCCATATTACGCATTTCAGTCGATGCACGATGATGTAAGGAGTGAAGTTAGAGCTGCCGCGTCACCCGGGTGCAGTTAAGGTGGTCCGGGATGACGCATCACTCGGTCACCAGCCGAGGTACAATCATCACTTAGGTATTTCCAACTTTGTGGAAACCAACCATTGCAAAATCGCTAATTTATTTGACATCGTACAAAGAAATAAAGTTTTAAAAATATCTAACACATCTTAATTTTTTTTAGAAATAGGCTTTATTCCACTACTACTACTACTTCTCTTACGGTGTTTATGGCACTGCATTGGAATATCACAGCACTGTAATTTGATCATTATTTCATGATGGCAAGACGTTCTGTCTTACGCGTCCAGGTACCTACATATTAAACATTTTATGTATTGTCAAAAAAAAAAATATTAACCCTCACTGGGAAACAAGCCCGCGACTTCATGAGTGGCAGCCCAACGCGCTACTTCTAAGAATATTAATTAATTTATCTCTTTTAATAAAAAAAAAATATTTTTTAAAAAATTAGACCACGCAAACACGCATCTGGTCGATATCTAAAATGTGTGAAAAAATCATTGCTCTAGGGGAAAAATCGAGGAATATGTTTGTATGGGAAGCGGCCGCGAGTCACGTGGTGGAGTATGCTCTTAACAATCGTCCGATTTACGAACGGATTGCACCGATAGTAATTTAAAAAATAAAAAAACACTATACAAATCCAAACAATCCGTTTCTTGAAAATTTGTAATTCGGCACGTCTAAAATGACGCTTGAACGCTGCTTCAAGGCGGATGTGGATACATGAAATTAAAACAAAAACATTGACTTTCTTCTTTTTATTTTGTGTTAGAATCCGGAAGAAGAGAGCCGCACCGCGTCCGTCCAGACGTCTTGCCACATATCAGGTTATGGTGTTCTCTAGTGAAAGTGGTTTGGTCCAGGATACACAGCCGGATGGTGGATGCTGAGCGGCCGGTAATACAGTGGACTTGATACACTTGGAAAAGAGACAATAATATAAGACAGACATCCAGTCGGGGCACGCACTCTTAAGCCCACTATATACGACACAGTTTACTACTCAGTTTCCTGTGCAGTCTGAAAACTATCCCGTATAAAGCTAAAACTGGATGAAAAACTGCGTGTCAGATTCTCACTGTGCGCTAATTCCACACATTTTTTCACACAGTTTCGACGCGCGCATCACTCGCGGCGATTACGACAGTATAATACGTATAATATTCAATAGTATCGGTAATATTACAAATAAACTTTTATGATGGCGAATATGAATATAAAGTAATAAATAATATGAACTGAAATCCTAGATCGAAATTTAAAATATCGAATAACGACTATTTGACAGATGAGTAATGTTGCCAAATTGTAAAATCGGTAGAAGTTCCTAAAGTTATTCATAATAAGTTGAATTTATCTGAGTTTATAATTACATAAAATAAATGCTTTAAAATTAAAATGACTCCAAAATCGGTAAATCGGTTGTACATTTTCAGTAGATTCGTTGAATCTCCACGAAATTGATAGATCTGTTAAAAATCGATAAGATAGGCGACGGTAAAGATTATTAGTATGGCAACATTTATGGCAGTCTATAAGACAATGTTTAATTTCTTGTTCACAGTTACTACATGTTACGTAAGTGGAGCGCACAAAACTCATCATCATCATCATAATCATTATACCATGTTCGCTCCCTGTGTGGAGCATATAGATTCCACTAACTGCCTCCAACCCAAGTCAGGTCCACTGACGCAAACTGCCGACGGATTGTCAACAGTAGACATCAGTGATGACAGTAGATACCAAGGGTTGCTCCGTACGTTGCCTCACCTCTGTGTCCCTTACAAAGTAAAACCACCGCACACCTAACATTCACAAGACTCAATCACTTAAAAAAAAATCTTGTAAAAAAAATCTTGTCTCTAACATTCACAAGACTCAATCACTTAAAAAAAAAAATCTGGTCAAGAATTCCGTCGATCTTACTTTGGATATACATATAACGGTTTAGACTTTAAATATATATAGAAGACATATCTCGTATACTCACCACTTGCATTTAGCCAGGAATTCCATCGATCGCATTTAGGACTACAATGAAAGCCCCACTCTTTCCCTAGACTGCTTTAAAGACTATTGAGTCTTTTTTCAGTCCAGCCAACTCTACCGATTTTTTCAACAAGCTAAACCGCGATTTTAAGATTGTTGGGTGTGATAAAAATACGGATGTATTTTTCTGTCTAGGCTTATGTATTATAATAATTGTCATTGTTTCCATCACCAAACCAACCAGAGTCGGCCCAAATTAACAGTAGTAGAGTATGTTAGTTTCTACCCCGATCATTATTTATTAGTAATTACAACCACCCGCGAGGAGACCGGTATCCCGCCTCGCCAGGCCCCCCATCCAGACATCCACCCGTGCATCCGCGGTCAGGGTCTCAATGGATGGGGGATTAGGGAAAAGAGGGGAGGGGACAGAACGCATGTGTGCATCTCACACTATCATCCTATCATCCTATCTGGCCGACACTATTTCATAAGTCCCCTGCCGTACCTTATCACAATACCTATCCAAAGACCATCCTATCCTTAGAAAAGACACAAAACAATTGAGTTGAGGGATGGGATATAATTTGAGACCTCCACGCACGCACACACAAACAGCCCGGGATGGGCCGCCCCTGCGAGCGCACACCAAGTCCCCCCAGGGACTACCCCACTAAGCAATCAGGATTCATTTAGGACTCAGAGGACTCAGAGGTCGAAGTCCTATCACATAAACATACACATTATAAGTAGCTGGAATACCTAGTCTTCCATTTTGCATCTAGCCAAGAATTCCCTCGATCTTGTTTGTGATACAAAAGTTTAACCTTAAGATATGGCAGTCTTATCACGTATGCACAAGATTGTGTGTTTTGGAGCGTGCCTCGTCACCATAAGCGATCCTCCAACGCCCGGCCATATGTGGCGATGTATGAGTGTACTGGAGGCGAGTCCACATAACTCTGGCGCAGCAAACCCACGCGGGGAACCGGCAATTAGTGGGTGATCAGTGATCATGTCCAAATCCAACTTCTGAACGCAAACATCAGAACGTCATCCGAAGTTTATCAGAGTTATCAGGACTAAATGATACTTTTACTAACTCCAAAAATAGTGGATACTACATACTTGGAAAATTAAGAAATTATTCATCAACAATTGTTGTTAGAAATTCGTTATAAATATTTAAAGTATATTTTTACAATTCCAACGATATAAAACACAATGATCAAAAATTTTGTTTTCATTTATAAATTTATGTTTTAAAAACAGGAAAATACGAATGATTTTTATCGCCCGTTATTGGTTAATGACGTCATACCCGTCCACCATGAAAGGCGTGAAATTCATTACGAAGTGAGCGCCTATTTTGCTGTGACGTCACACCGCATGCGCGCCAAATGAAGGATTTTGCGAGCGATTTGAAAAAGCGCTATTTCAAACCGCGCTAAAAAATTCATATGACATCGTAAAAATTAAAAAAAAATTCCCTTAATATTGTAATTTTTCAATAAATTTTTTGAAATAAAAAATCGGGAAGAACCCAATTATTATTAGTCGATTAGGAACATATATTTTCTTTTAATATTTTTCCCATTCATTATTTTTATTATACTGTATGTTTTCTTTAATTGGGTACAATTATTGTTTGGTTTTCAATGATTTGCATTTAGGAATTAAAATATGTTTATAATAAATTTAAAATATTTATAATACATTGTTTAAAGAACTTCATCACCCCCGTTAAAGTTTCTGTCTTGACTGCGCATTAAGCCCCAGCTTATAATAATTTTGAAGTCTTTTGGAATATCCAATTTGACGGTCGATCGCTTGGCTTGGAGGCAGTTTGTGGAATCCATATGCTCCATTCGGAATGATGATGATGATGATGTTTATTACCAGTAAGTTGAACCTCAGGTGACTCGCCTTCTGCTTAGCTCACCAAGTGCTAGCTGGTGATCGCCTGGTGATTTGGTTACTAACGGTAGATATTCCTGGAATCTGACATTTACTTGGCATTACTCACAGCTGTTTGTTGTATTGCATGCTAATTACACAATACACAGTCATAAAATATAGAAAAAATAGCCGAAACATGAAACTGAAAACATATTTCTTTAACAATATTGACATCTCGCAACAGAGACGTGACGTTTGGAAGGGAATTTTGATATCTAGGCGATTACAGGGCTTATGACTTGTCATTGGCCACTTGATGTGTGCCACAACATTCTCTGACTCGCCTAGTATTTGATTACCATTTCTGCCAACTAGTGAAATGGCGCGACACATGTTTACACTCTCTGTCAATGAAATAAATTTGAAGAAAAATATAACTTTAAATAAATATACCTCGCTTATTAATTATCCGATTAACAAACAGATGACACCGATGGTTTTATGATTTTTGTTTTATTATTCTGCACTCACAGAAAAAATCGATGTATGTACAAGCCTACAGTAATCTACATCCTTGATTATTTATTTCTTTCATATTCTACCAGTCAAATTTATCAAAACCTGTTTAGAATTATGGTAGAAGCATGTACATAGATGTAGGTATAGTCTAAAAGACTATTATCAATATGAAGGAATATAAGATTTGATACATATTCTACATAAATATTATAAAACTTATTTTTTAAATATTTTTCGTCACTTTCAAAAGTTTTTAAATCAATATATTCATTTGTACGTTTATTTTATTTACGTTATCCAAAAACGTCATTCTATTATGTTGGTACGAGCATGATGCTATTGCGTATTTCCAATTTCCATTGAGGTGGAAAGAAAAAGACAGACAGACTCAAAGTAAAGCGCTTCCTCTCTATCTTCGTACTGCGTGACGTCAGACACGATCAGATGTCCGTTTTATCTTTTGGGCGGAATTAAAAATGACAATGTTTAAATTATTTATCTCGCTTATTTACTAACCAATTGGAAAAATAATCGCTCCTATCGTTTTGTGATTTTTCAATTTAACTTATAAGCAATAAAAAAATTTTTTGGTTGTCTGTAAAGTCGGTTTACGGACGATAATTTTACGTGATAACGTCATAAGAAAACATTAATGAAAAATAGCATACTTTTATGAATTGAATTGAATTATTATTACTGAATTATCATTATTTTGTATAGTACAAAGCAGGAGTTAATTGAAAATTACAATTTTTTCCATAAATTAACATTTTTTTTGTTTTTTCTTCTTGTGTTTGTGTGCTGCTGCTGTCTCCCTTCTACTCGGACGCATCGGCCGATGAAGTGGAAGAGATAGATGCGTCACAAACCGAACGCTTAGGCCGATCGTGCCTCTCTATCGCTTGTTCCGCGCTCTCGCTTGCACACTCGGCTCAGGCGGAACGTAACAATGAGTCATACTTTTTCGTGTGTGCAGCCGGCGTTCATCGATTTATGAACACGTCAAAAAATACTGATAAATGTGTATTTGACGGTACGACACAGTAAACGTAAGCGATAAGAGGTGATAATTACGAACATGCTTCCTTAGACAGGTGTTACTGGCACCGTGCAGCATATAGGACCTGTATTTACTTAAACATAAGTAAATAACGCAGGTCTGGTGTAAGGATTTTTATTCAGTAGGTACCTTTTTAAAAAATAAACATTTGTGTTTTTCAGATATTATTGATATCCTATCAGAGACAGAGAAACTCTGTAAAAGAATGTGGGTTATCTAGGCGTTTCAGACCTGTCATTGTTGTACTACATCATGTGGCCACTTAACCCAGCCAATGACAGGTCATAAGCCCTGTAAACGCCTAGATAACCCACATTCGTTTCCAGAGTTTCTCTGTCTCTGTTGGGATATCAATAATATCTGATATCAGCCCAGCATGGGTATAATTCAGTAATTTGTCTGCAAGTATTTGCATACGTTCAAAATGTTGTTATTTGTGTTTTTATTTGTGCCTTACACGCGTAAGGCTGATCATCTTGCCTCATGACACAAATGATGGAGATTAACTGCATTTGAAGTGCGAATGCAGTGCCCTATGCACCATTCGCTGCGGATAAGGTAGAGTAGTATAAGTGGTTTTTCATCATCATCATTTCAGCCCGTTGAGGTCCTCTGCTGGACATAGGCCTCCCCCTGCCGCCTCCACTCCTCCTGATCCTGCGCTGTCCCCATCCACCGTCTTCCGGCAAACTTCCGGATATCGTCCACCCATCTCCTCCTGGACGTCCTGGAGGCCTCTGGCTTCTCGGTCCTCGCACCAGAACGCGTTTCGTCCATCTGTCGTCCGCCATTTATTGCATACCTGTCCAAATATTTCGATTCCGGTGTTATTTTCAAACTGTCAAAAATAAACGTCCCAAATTTGAACCTACGGATTCCACCACAAGTCGGTTCGAACCTAGAGAATTTATTTATTGCCTGTCACGTGATCCGCAGCCGCGGCCGTTTCTCCGTACAATCGTAGTCTTAGATTTTCTCCCTGGAATTTAAAACTAAAGCAATGACTTTTTCACACGTTTTAGATATCAACCAGAAGCGTGTTTGAATCGTGTTTTCTTAATAATCAATTTATCTCCTTTAGGCCAAATTGCACCAAAAAAAGTTAAAGTCAAGGCTAAATTCAAATAATAGTTCCCTTTAGGTCAAAATTGGTTGCAAAAGGAACTATTATTTGAATTTAGCTTTGACTTTAACTTTAACTTTGCTTGTTGCAACCCTTAGCTAATATTTTTTTTTTAATAAGACGATGAAAACACGCTTCTAGTCGATATCTAAAAAAAAATATTTAAACATTGCTCTAGTCTCAAGTGGTCCAGGGATAAAATCGTGGACTACGATTGCACGGAGAAGCGACCGAGGGTCACGCGACAGCGTAAGCAAAGACATACTAAGAAGAATTATCACCAATGAAAATATTATCTGTAAATCCTAAAGCTATCCTGCACTAACTGCGCAGTGGCTAGAACGCATCCGGATCTAAAACAATGGCGGCTGAAGGTGCTTAACCTGCAATAATACAAGGTGAAAATACAAGGTGCCTTGTCTCAGTTCTTGTGTCTGGTGACATAACCAATAACCACTAGATATTTCCACAAATTAGAACGCAATCCACCATGTTGTCGCCACGTCACGTGGCCACGGTGTTACCATCTTCCAAAAATAAAAATATTTAAATTTATTTAGGACACAACATATTATCGCACTATAATAATATTCTGCACGCAAGTCCTAATTAATCGGAAATAAACTGAGAAAACCGCCACATTTCTAAAAATGGTTTTTCTTTGACTTTAGTGCAGCTTAGCACTCATGGTGCGAGATGTACCTACATATTTTTGGTCAATAGTTATTATTATGATTATTTAATTTTTATTATTTTTGTTTTAACCACTTCAACAGGCCAGGGACGCTATGCTGGACTAAAAGTCGTAAACGACACTTCAGAATGGTGAGTGATCTATGTCAATAGTGTAAAATCGGGGATTAATTAGGGATTCCAGTGATAGGTACCTACTCAGATTAGTATTTTTTAATGTTTTCGCACACAGGAAGAAAGTATTTGCTTGCAATACAAAACATTATTTTATTCGTTACAAAGGCAAGGTGACCATAGGGTACTGCACTTGTACACAAAGTGCAGTTTATCTTCATATGTTTATTACTTACATGAAAGTAAGATGATTAGTCTTACGATTCACCATGACTCTAAAACTGGTAGTTCAGACTGCTAGTGTATGAATAAATTAATAATTAGGTAGGTACCTATCATCATCATCATTTCAGCCCGTTGAGGTCCACTGCTGGACATAGGCCTCCGCCTGCCGTCTCCACTCCTCCCGATCCTGCGCCGCCCCCATCCACTGTCTTCCAGCAGACTTCCTGATGTCGTCCACCCATCTCATCGGTGGACGTCCTTGAGGCCTCTGATTTCTCGGTTTCCACACCAGAACGCGTTTTGTCCATCTGTCGTCCGTCATTCTGGCTATGTGACCGGCCTATTTCCACTTCAACCAAGCAATTCGCTCCACCACGTCGCAGACCTTTGTCTGGCGTCAGATCCAATTGTTCCTTTTTCGGTCTCTAAATGTTATTCCAAGCATAATTCTCTCCATACCTATGCATGTTTATATTGTTTAATTTGTAGATAATATTTCAAATTACCCCTGTAAATAATTTTGTATTTCTGTAGGTACCCCTGATGAATGATTTCTCCGAGATCCGTGGTCTGAAATTGAACTGTCAAATATTTAAAATTAATATGACCGCATAGCAAACAAATTTATATGGAAGCTCATGCCATCAAATTGTACAATATTAAAAAAAATATATTATGAGATAATTCGTCGTTATGATTCTTTTTACTTTGATTAATTTTAACGTCAATGTATCTGTTTATTTTCCTTCCATATTATCATTATCATAGTGCAATCTCCTTGAGTTAACCAAAGTTTATGAAATCGTGTTTAC
>JAGVSP010003567.1:0-21455 GCA_022494985.1 Micrasema minimum | reverse complement strand
GAAAAAATTTTTGGTTTTTTGAAAAACGCGTTTGTAAGTTTATATCGTATGTTTGCTCTCAGGAAATTGAAATTTTTTAGTTTAAAAATGAAATAGTTAGGGTTTTTTACGTATTAAAAAAGCATAAAAAAAAACCTGTCTACTTAAAGTTACATAAAAAACATTAACGTCTGTCGTTTAAAATCTGCAAAAACACGCATTTTTTTAAACAGTTTTTTTTGTATCGGACCGTTTTCAGACGTAGAAAACTGGCAAAAAAACTGTCCCGTATAAGGGGGCTTAAGTAGTTAATATGTAGGTACCTTAAATTTTAATAAAGGATGAAGCACTATATACATGATTACATACCATTTTTGGGTGTGTGACTAAATACTTGTACACAAATCTGGATTTATCCAAGACGGTGAGTAGTATAATATTCATTTTATATCCCATATTATAATGGGGGAATGTTAGTAGTACATAAGTGGCCATTTTAAGTACTAGCCAATGAACAAGGTCAGAAGCCCTGTAAACGCTCGAACATCCATCATTCCAAGAAATTTGAAAACATTCAACCTCATCTCCATAGGGATATAAATAGAAATACATGTTCAAGATCATCGAGTAAAGGAAAATGAAAATTGGCAGAATTGGTAGGTGAAGTGCGCCTGAATTTTACGCAAATTGCTTAACAGACAGCTCCTGAATAAGACACAACTATTAACCAAGTAGGTTGCACTATAAAAATAACTTTTTTCACTGATCATATACAGCATCCATTATGCTTGTCTCATACGCATACGTAGACTGGCTGCTATGTAATGAGTGACTCCTTGTCGCCACCTAGGGGGTCAGAGTGACGTCGCCAGACTTTATCACCCACACAAATACAAAGCACGATTCTGTAGGACTTGATTTGAGACGCTGGTCAAAGTTTAAAAGTTTTTTCGATGAAGAAACATAGGAAGATATAATTATACAGTATCTGCTCCCTATTGTGGAGCAAATGGAATCCACAAACTGCCTCTTAGCCAAACGATCGGCCGCCAGCTCCCGTGCATCCTCCCAAGAACCTCCCAGAGAACTTGATGCCTTGTTAAAAAAGCATGGTTAGAGAGCATACTCCACCACGTGACTCGCGGCCGCTTCCCATACAAACGTATTCCTCGATTTTCTCCCTGGAATTTAACATTAGAGCACTGATTTTTCACACATTTTAGATATCGACCAGATGCGTGTTTGTATCGTCTTATTTTTTCAATCATTTGTATATCTCCTTTACCAAATAAAATATCATAAAAATAACACAAAGCAAACACGCATCTGTAGCTCAATCACAGATAACTATCGACGTAGTTAAAAACGTGCTAATCACGTGCTAACGCTAACGATTTGAGCGAATCACAATGACATTACCGTTCAATACCGCGATCGCCGAGCCGAGCATTGACGATCTGACCCGAGCGGAGCCGATCTACGCCATATCGCGGCCGTACGTCAAACGTCAAATCATCGCGCTTGTCGGATTTTTTTATTATGTCGACTGCTTTTCTCAAAATATTTGGCTTGCCGAAAACCGGCTAAATTATAATAAAGATTGAATGAAGATTTGTGCGAATAAGATATATCTCGGGAAATGGCTCGCGACTAGTATGCGCTCGTTTAATAATCCCGATCGATAACTTTTTAACGCCGTGTTCCATTGTGATCGCGAAAACGTTTTAAACATCCATGGGGTAAGAATCCGTTATCACGTCGCTTATTACCGAGTCGCTAGTGATCTGTGATCGAGCAACTGATCGATATCTTAAATGTGTGAAAAAATCATTGCTCTAATGTTAAATTCCACGGAAAAAATCGAGGAATACGTTTGTATGGAAAGCTGTCGCGAGTCGAGTATGCTCTTAAGGCTCTCGGAAGGCATACTTAGTATATGGCTCAGCCAGCCTTAACGCTTTAGACCGATGATAGTTGATATGATGGGTTGCTGCGCCCGTTGCATCAACTCTATCTCATCTAAAATCTAATCCAAAAATAAAATTAATTTGTATTTTTTAATTAAATTACGTCTATAAAAACTCAACCGGGTTGTGGTTTAGTGGTAGACTCGAAGACTCCGGATTAGAATATCTATGTTCGAATCCTACTCCAGCATAACTTGTTTCCTGCATTCTGGTACAGTTATTTTCGACTTTTTGAAAGCAGCCCCAAAATTATTAAAATAAATGAGTATAACCAGTATAAATATATATATTTAATAGTATAAAATATATATTTAGGAAACTCTAAATTGTATAATATTAATCTGTCTGTAAAAAAAAATATATATATATATATATAGTTGTACTCGTATCTATCATGAGAACTCAAATGTTTATTTTTTTAATTTTTTTTTTTAATTTTGTATTATTTAAATTTTTAAACATATATTTTTTTTTTTCAGTATCATGCATTATTTTACATCGGCATCGGCATTTCTTTTACTTTACTGCATCCTAAGCACAGAGGGGGTATCTGCATCGATAGGTAGTTAAGACATTTTCGTCTCTAATTATTATTTTTCTTATTTTATCTTTTCTCATTTGTATAAATCATATATCTAGAAATATTATTATATAAAATTTATATGTAGGACTATAATTTCGTATTTTACTGTGATTTTTAGCGGTTCTCCAAAGTGGAAAATAAATAGGGAGGTGTTTATGTTAACATTCTGTAAAGGTCATTAAACGAAACCTTTTGGTCAGACCCTTCTCAAAATAAACCTATAAAAATGTAGAGCCCAGAGATGTTTTATTTTCTGGCTGTTGAATCCTAAGTAATAGCCCGAAGCTTTTGGAAGTTATTGAAGAAAATTTAGAGAGAAATTTTTGATGAGGCCTATTGTAAGTGGAATTTATATTAGCGTAACAATTTTCTATTTCAAATGTGAAATTATCATTTTATATGCGATTTGCATAAATTAGATACTGATATTCTACGTTAAAGAGGATCTTTTAACTCAATATAAGCGTTTTATTATTATTTTTCGCAATCTAGACGTATCAAAATATTGACATTTTGTAAATCGCTTGTTTCGTTTTCAAAATACGTTTTTAATTGGCTTGATTCCCCCCCCCCCCGACACAAAGTATTCAAAATCCAGCGGCGGCTATCCTATATGGGACATTCGGTCAATGACCTCCTAAATCAAAATACTATTTATAAAGTAGTTTTGAACGAAATAACAATAGCAGAAACCGATTTTATTTTGGACACCAGAGTCCAGCGCCTGGCATCCCGCAAACAGAAGAACATGAACATTCAGGAAGCCAATTGACCCGTCCCATGTACTCTGTCTCGTTCTAATTTCATATAAAAGAAGAGGGAAATAACTTAAGTCCTCGTTGAAATTGGGTCTAAAACAGTCAAATGTGGGACATTGTCCCAGAAAGAGAAAACAATATAGTAGACATTTATGTGGGGTGCAACAGAGAGAAATGAATGAGCACTTACAGTTTGTAGTGCACATTTATTACACAGAAGTTACATGAAATGAAATACAATGAAAACTTAACTAAACTTAACAAATTAAACTAAGATTGACATGTATTATGAAAATAGAAAAGTACGAAATGAATTTAGATTGCCACACAATTTGGCGGCAAGAAATTTGTACAAAAGCGACGTGTAGTCACGATGAAGGTTAAAATGTCTCTCGTCATTGTTCGATAGCGTTCGGCAGAGTTCGATAGCGTTCGGCAGAGTTCGGTAGGTCTTGCGTCCGCGTCGCCCGCGTGACGTATTTCTTCCGCAACAGTAATGTTAATGATTATTGCAGATGTTTTTATAAAATATCCCTTGTTTTTAATTACTTTGATACCCATAAGTTTACAACTTCACAATAATTATTACTTAATGGGTAATTTATCAAAATGAGCTCCGGATTCCAACTCCTCGGACCACCACTGACTAAATCTGTGCTTGATTCATTTTATTATTTAATCAGATCTACTATTGGTAAAATGTCAATTTAAGATTTACAGTAAATATGATTTTAATGTGATTGAGCTGAGGATTCAAGAGCTTCATCATTCTGGGTTGATGTCAGAACATTATGATGACCGAAAAGAACGATATTTCATCATTATTTCTTCAGTGGCAATTTGAGCCATAAAAAAATGTTGATTATTTTTAAAGCTGTACAAACATCGTGTTTTCCCCCATCCTTATAGGACCACGTGGCGTGGGCATCGCCCACAAACGTGGCCGCAAAATGGCGTTTTTATTTTTTCACGGGAAAGTCAGATAATAAACTAAAAACTGAAAAGCTAAATTCCTAGAATTTGATGTGCTGTTTAGTGAATAATTATTTCTCAGCTTAAGTTATCCTGATAATTGAAAAAAAATATCCGAAAATGATGGCTTCCCCAATATATATTTTTTTTCACAAAATTTATGAAATTTTTCGAAAATCGGTAACGCCTAGTCATCGAATGAAAGACTGTAGGTGTGTGAATTAAGTAACAATCAAAGAAAGATTTTTATCATCCCTATTTTTTCTCCCATACCCAGTGGTGACTAATAGATCAATTTTTTTTAAAATTTTTATATTTATTTAGTACTATATCATTTTTACATAGACTAATATTATTACATTACACTTATAATTTTTTTTCTAACTATTCTTATCCTTCTATTATACATTTTTTAACTTAGCTATAATATAATGCCTACATTTTTCACACACATTTTTTACATTTAACCCTAAATAACTTAACATTTTGTGCATTTCTTATTTCATCTGGAATCTTCTCATACATTTTAATGCCCTTGTACATTAGACAATTCTGTGACAAAGTTTTTCTTTTCTTTTCTAATCTTATATTTTTTTAACCTCTTGTTGCATGTTTTTTGAAAAAAGTAATTGTTTTTGCTATGCTAAGACTCTAAACTACACATAATTCTCTCTCACTTGCACTCGTTGGTCGCCCGAAATAAAGCGATCGGTCACACTCACACATTGTTGCATTGATACCTTATATCCTTGCGTATCGACTGTTTTTACTAGCGAATGACTACTAATAATTATTTACTGGACGTTCTAGACTTTGTGGTAGGTGGTTTGACTTTTATATCCAACGCTGAAGTTAGGGAACGGACGCAGCAACCTCCAATAACTGGAGTCGTGAAGATGCGGCGATGGACCTGGCTTGGGCATGTACTCCGGATGCCTCGGGAGAGCCTGAACCCGAGCTGCCTCTTCTTTACGCCTGCAGGATCCCGCCGTCCTGGCAGACCGTCGATGACCATCCGACGGTTGTATTCGGCGGAGCTGATGGATGCGGGCCTGACGTGGGAGGAGGCGAGAGAGCTTGCTTCTGACAGGGTCTCCTGGAGGGATCTAGTGATGTCCACATGCTCCACATAGGAGCGAAACGTGGCGAAAGAAGAAGAAGAAGACTAGACTTTATTTTAGGAATGCGGGACGTGCGAGACACACTGGGCGTTTTGCGGGACTATTTTATTGATTATTGAAATGCGGGATCACAATAATTGTCATTGTGGGACTGTCCCGTAGAATCCGGGACGGTGGCCACCTTAGTGTACACCATTATTTATCTAAAATGTATCTCTTCATTTGGCTGTTCCTAATAACGATTATTCAATTTGAGATTAGCTCCACGTTCCCAGTAGAGACTCGCATTAATAGGATTTTGATATGGATCTGTTAGTCTGAGTTCTATCCCACCTTTCTATAAAGTTAATTCCATTACCATCAGACTGAGTTAAGGGAAAATAAGGTAGATAAATAAGCTAATTGAACCTGAAGGATACGGCGAAAGTTTTCCAAATTTTTAAGCAATACAATTATTTCGGATTTAAACGATAAATGTCTTTAAATGATCGTACTTTTGACCGTGACAACACACTAAAAAAACGTTAAAGTAGAATTAGTAAGGTTACGATAAAACTAAAAATATTAATTAACTAATTCTTAGTATTAATACTAAATTAAACCCATGTCATGTGTAACAGCTCTTGTCAAGATGCCCAGATCCCCATGGCTTTGTCGGGACAAGTCATCGAAAGGGTCGAGAGCTTCAAATACCTGGGAGCGTACATGACAGAAAACGGCAGAGTTCAGAAAGAACTGGGAATGCGGTTTGGAGTAGCAGGCGCCGCATTCAACAGTATGAAAGCTGTCTGGAGATCGGATATTTACTTGGTAAAAACAAAATGCCGCCTTTATAACTCCTGCATCACACTTTTTTGACTGGGAATCGTGGCACCTAACCAGAGCCCAAGACAGACTTCTGAGTTTTGAGAATAGGTGTCTTAGAAGATTTTAGGTGTGCGGTGGTTTGACTTTGTAAGCAACCCTTAATATCTACTGTCATCAGGCGAAGGCGTTTCGGCTGGCTAGGCCATATACTACGTATGCCTCCCGAGAGCCTTAACCACGCTTGCCTATTTTACAAGGCGTCAGGTTCTCGGCGTCCTGGTCGTCCACTGTTGACAATTCGTCGGCAGTTTGCGTCAGAGCTGCGGAACGTGGACTTGACTTGGGAGGATTCACGGGAGCTGGCGGCCGATCGCTTGGCCTGGAGGCAATTTGTGGATTCCATATGCTCCATATGCTCCATTATCTTTTAAAATTATCTTGGAAAACAGTATTTAGTTTTTGTAGGAATGTCGCCGTGAAAGGGTTAAAGCATCCAGTAAATGTTAAATTGTAAAAGTTTGAAAGTGTTTATTAGTCGAAATTATGGAATGACCTCTGGAAATATTTGACCCCTTTAATAATTTAAGGACTTTAAGAAACTTGGTTGATTCTCTGTTTATATTAGACTTTGTCATTCGACCTAAGTTGAGATGAGATTTTTTATACAACACGGAGTTACGAAACTCAGTAGACAACCCGAAAACTGGTGAATCTTCATCATATTTGGGCTCGAATGGATAAATATTTTTTAATCTGATCTTTAAAACATTAAAACGTACGTAAAACATAAAAATTAAAAACTTCGTGAAATACAGGGTGTAACAAAACTCGATGTACAAGCGGGAAACCAGTGAATTTACATCGTATTTGGAGACGATTGTGTAATATGACTTTTTAATATGAACTTGAAAAAAAACTTTTTTCTTCTCACAAAAGTATTCATAAGTATGACAGACTAAGTAAAATTGTTCAAATTCTTATTAAAACGCGTTTTTTAATTTTGTTGATTATTAATTTTACTAAATACAAGATATTTGATAGCAATATTGGAGGAATGGATCAGGCCAAGTAAATAGTCAGGGGGTTTTTGACTTTAAAATTAGACCACTTACTTACTTTTATCTGTATGATTTTTAAAAAAAAATATGTATTGATGTTTGTGTTAGTTAAATTAAGATTGTATGTAGAATATACCCGTTATAAACAATGTAAAATGTTTCCCTCGGCACGGGTTATCCCAGTGAGGGAACATTATTATTTTATATATATATATTTTAAAACACTATGTACAAGTCCAAATAAATAAATAAATAAAATATGCAAAATAAATCCAAAAAAAAATCAACTTCGTGCTCAATTATCTCGAAAACTAAGGGTCAAATCAAAAAAATTTACTCTACAAAATCGACTCCAAATATGATGTAGATTCTCTGGTTTCCCGCTTATATATATCGAGTTTTGTTACACCCTGTATTTAAGCACGTGTCTGCTTCCCCACTCCCTCCCGAATGAAGTGGTGTCTTCCGCCATCTTGCGGCTTTGTGTGGTAGTTTCCTCTCCTCGCACAAAGGAAGCGATCCTAGTAATAAGTGTCCGGTCGGCTGCCCTATCGACCATCAATTATATTATCCAAACAGCACTGCGACCGCCAACGTAACTACATGTAGATATATCTCCGTTGTGACTCGACTGTTAATTATACACGGTGTAACAAAACTTGATGCACAACCGGAAATCCAGTGAATCGACATAATAATTGGAGTCGATTTTGTAGAATAAAACTTTTTGATTCAACCCATTGTTTACGAGAAAATTGAGTAAGAAGCTAATTTTTTTTCCGATAAATTTTTGCAAATTGTTATCAAATATTATTTATTTAGTCAAATTAATACTGTTTTTAAATAAAGCGAGACCGAATTATGACGTCACAGGGGCCACGACAAATAGTGTTGCGTTTTCGTGAACAGATTTTTCAACAATTTTGTTTCGAAAATTATGAATGAAAACATTGTTTTACAACATCCATATTGATTTTAATATTAATATTAATATTTCTAAATCAATTTGACATATTTTCATCGGTTTTCGTAATACGTGATATTCCCCAATTCTATTGAATATTTTCTCCCAATGTTTTGCTACTCATATTGTTTTTTCATTTTTAATGTAATAAAAAAGCCCTTTTAAATAAATAATGTTACATATACGAAAATCAGTAGAAATTGGACGAAAAACGCTTGTATTGACCTCGTACCGATTTTTTTTTTTTTTAATCAATGAAAGCCCCACCCTTTCCCTAGACTGCTTTAAAGACTATTGAGTCTTTTTTCAGTCCAGCTAACTCTACCGAATTTTTAAACAAGCTATACCGCGATTTTAAGATTGTTAGTGTGATAAAAATACGGATGAATTTACGTTATGTACGCAAACAAATGCTTTCATTGCCCCTACCACTGTCTCGGCTTATGTATTATAATTGTCATTGTTTCCATCACCCAAACCAACCAGAGTCAGCCCAAACTAACAGTAGTAGGGTATGTTAGTTTCTACCCCGATCATTATTTATTAGTAATTACTACCACCCGTGTGGAGAGCGGTATCCCGCCTCGCCAGGGCCCCCACCCCAGACATCCACCCGTGCATCCGCGGTCAGGGTCTCAATGGAGGGGGATTTTCCTCGTACTGAATGTACATGTCAATATATTGGTGATCCCTGCCCTGTAGTTCGATAACGTGCATTGGACCTGATGCTTTGTTCCACGATAAAGTGATCTTTGTTGTTATCATATCTTGATTTACTCATTAGTGATGATGGCCTGCTGAATGTTTCTATAATGGATATATAACCCTAAAGATTTTTTTTTAAATTTTATCCCTAGAAAATAAATAAAAAATTCATTTTGATTCAAATTTGAACTTTGGTGAATACAATTAGTGAAATCACTTAATAAACAAATATATTTGTGTTGAGTCCTCAACGCAGTCGACCCAGCCCTTTACGCAAATGCTATGCGCAGATTATTTTTTCTTGTTGTCATCCTTCTATTGACGGACGGCAAATCCCAAATTCAACGCCTGAGTAAAATTGAAAACCTGCTATTGTTCATGGCCAACACTTACTTAGTAATGAGGCGGTTTAAAGAAGACACGGAACTGGTTGAGCATGCCAATTCGTAATTTTTACGATAGTTTAGCTTTCTAGGGTGAAACTGCTCGAATTTCGACATTTGTACACCTATCATACATAGCTGATTAGCTAAGTAAATGATTTTATTAAATTATAAATAATTTATCTATTATTTACAATCCTCTCAAATTACATGATGATCTAAAAAAATACAGAATATGAGTACTAGGTCTATCATTGGATTCCGCTGAGGACGTCTGAAGCACTTTTCTTTTATGATTATTTACAGTTACTAGCTGCTTTAGGGCCTACTGTATGCGGTAAAGCAATGAGTTTCCCGCCATTATTCTGGTGAACGGGCTGGTGTGGGATTACGGCGGCGGGGTGGCTGACGTGTTGAAATAATCATAAGGCAAGGGATGGATCGGGAGACAAGGGATGAAGGAGATCAATAAAGGAATTGGAAAAAAAAATGTACTACTATTGTAGACTTGACTTGGGAGGATGCATGGGAATTGGCGGTCGATCGCTTGGCTTTGAGGCAATTTTATGGAATCCATTTTAATGGAAAAAAAATGACAACCTTTCGAATGTACTCGGCGCGCTAGTGGATGCGGGAGTGGCGTGAGGAAGCGAGAGTGTTGACAGGCGACTGGGTCTCCTGTAAGGATCTAGTGATGTCCATATGCTTCGCATAGAAAAGGATCTGAATTAAAAATAGTAGCAAATTGCGGTACAAGTTTGAAATTGACATATTTTTGTTCAATGCAAGTATTTTCTGAATATATTGTATCAACACAATCATAAACACATATTTTTCGCACCTACTTAATATACGTAATTGGCTAAAAAAATACTTCACTGTCAATAGATGGCGTATTCAACTTAAAGGTGGATGTGTTTCGACCAAGTAAGAAATAAGGAAAATCAAAAATATAAGCTGGTGTGGATATTCGCGCGAGACTTATTTTAAGAAAATAATATGTCCTCGTACTATCTCTTATGTTCAAAATTATTCATTAAATTTATCAAAATTACTTTAGACCTAGTTTTTCTAAACAGAGATAATTATTTACAATTTTGTAACAGGCAGGTACTTACATTTTTATTTTTTTTTAATTTTATAAAAATACTACTATCCTCCAACAACAAACAACAAATGCAGTGAATCATGATCATTTGTTACATGGAGGCAAGATGATCAGTCTTACGCTTCGAATCAGTATTATTTTACGTAAAGCGCACCCTCATTATTTTTCTACCTAGCCCCGTATTCATTACATTGAAAAGATTTTGAGGAAAGAATGTACTTATTCAAAAAAATCTTTTTATTATTATAAAACACGAAATCCGTCTTGAGCTAGGTTTTATCTGATTCTATTATACTAACTAATTTATTTACGCCCACGCATGTCGTGTATCGTGTATTTACTTACATATACTAAAATATATTTAATTTAAATTTTTTTGTCATTTCACGTTTTATTTATTTTAAATTTCACAAATATTGAATATGTTATACAAAGAGCTCAATCACAGATAACTATCGACGTAGTTAAAAACGTGCTAACCACGTGCTAAGCTAACGATTTGACCGATCACAATGAACATACGTTCATACCACGTTCGCCGTTGCCAAGCATTGCCGAGCGTTGCCTCGGCAATGCAATTGTTTATTATGTCGACTCCTTTTCTCAATATTTGGCTTGCCGAACGCCGGCTAAATGCAATACGGCACTCGAGAAAGATTGAAAGAAGATATGTGCGAAGAATATATATCTCGGGAAATGGCTCGCGACTTGATGCGGTCGTTTAATATCCCGATCGATAACTTTTAACGCGTGTTCCATTGTGATCGCGAAAACGTTAAACATCCATGGTAAGAAATCGTTATCACGTCGCTTATTACCGCGTCGATAGTGATCTGTGATCGAGCAACAGAATGTGTTGCTACCTATTTTTTTTTCTTATTAAATACAATATTTGAATTTTGTAATGTAAAAGCCCCTTGGGGGTGGATATTATTAAACTAAAATAAATACCAGATGAGAAATGCTTTAAATTCATGACTGGAGTCAAAACATCGCGACCACGTTAATTTAGTGGTTGCCTTAATGAGGAAAACAAGATTTTTCGTAGCCCCCCAGTACTCGTCTTAAAACACATTTTTTAATTACTTAACAAAAACCGAATGTTACTATACTTAGTAAGCTATTTTAAATAATTGATGTACAATCTAACTTCGAGAGAAAATTAATGAATATTTTACAGCGTCTTGGGGATATATAATACAACGTGAATTCTGCGGAAGATTCGGGATTTTATGTTCTAGAAGATTTGATATTTTTTATAAATGAGTTTGATATAATTGAATATTCAATAATACAGAAGGAATTCAAGAATATTCAGGGGAATTAAAAAATACTCGAGTGGCTTCGACACGATATCTAGACGTTATGGAGACGGTATGGACACGGTATGGAGACGGTATGAAGCTGGTATGAAGACGGTATGGAGATGCAATGGAGACGGTTTGGAGACGATGTGTAGACGGTATGGAGATGCAATGGAGACGGTTTGGAGACGTTATGTATACGGTATGAAGATGCAATGGAGACGGTTTGGAGACGATATGTATACGGTATGGAGATGCAATAGAGACGGTTTGGAGACGATATGTATACGGTATGGAGATGCAATGGAGACGGTTTGGAGACGATATGTATACGGTATGGAGATGCAATGGAGACGGTTTGGAGACGATATGTATACGGTATGGAGATGCAATGGAGACGGTTTAGAGACGATGTGTAGACGGTATTGAGACAGTATGGAGACGGTATGGAGACGGTATGGAGACGGTATGGAGATGGTATGGACACGGCTTAGAGGCGATATGTAGACGGTATGGAGACGGTATGACGGAGATTTGAACTTGTACATTGCACTTTTTTTTAAATATAATAATATTGTTCTAGGATATCCCGTGTCAAGGAAAATATTTTTATAATGTGTGTTCCTACACAAAATCTCAATTTCAATAACACAACATCCATAATATAATATATTCATTAAATTTTCAGTATTGCTAAAAACACATTTTACATTTTTTTTTTTTTTTTAATTAAACTTTGATAACATAGGTATGGAGCATCGCCTTGTAGCATTTGTGGTAGTAATAGTGCATTTGGCTACCGCGCATGAGGTCGCGGGTTCGATTCCCGTAGGGGGTCAACATATTTACATGTGATTTCCATATTCAAGTTTCATGTATGATATAGTGTGATGTATTGGTATGGGGGCTTTTAGTAATACACGGCTGTGACAATATTGACGGGTTTATTATAATACACGGTTTAACTGTTTACGCTGCTCAGAGCTCTAACTGGGAATGACGGGCCCACAGCAGACATACTACATACACACACACACACGTTCGTACATCTTCTGTCACCCTCACACACAGTCTCTTTCACACACATATCTCACATATAGGTCGCGTCATGTAAAAAGAACCCTGGAAGAAAGTGGAGGGGGGTGGGTTTGCGCATGTGACCCGCCCACCTCGCGTCGCAAATACGACCGATAATCGCCTAATACGCTAATGCGCAGCTTGACCGCCGGCGTTCTTTTTACATGACGCGACCTATACCTTCGACTGATTAAAAAATTGAACAATATAATATCACAATCTGTTATTATTTCGGCAAAAAAAAAATTAAATATTTGAGTCTCGAGTTTCAATATCAAAACCAAAATTCAATTTATCCGCCATTATTACCCTAAACAAAAATCAAACAACATTTCTGTTCAAAACGAGCTGTCATTTTTAATAACCACTTCCTGTCCATTATACCTCCAAAGCCTGGCTTAAGCAACATCCGGTTTTAAAACGAGCCAAAAAATTCTTGGTTTTCCAATACTAATCTTATTTTCTTTCTAATCCCCACCCCATTTGGGATTTTTTTTTTTTTTTTTCTTCTTGATAATGCTAACTTCAGTGAGGGCTTAATTTCTTATTAGGTTAGTAGTTTTGCTTCTTTTAAGCGCTTAGCAAAAATATTTAACTTGGAGGGATAATAATATCCCCTAAATTCACTAAATAAATATTCTAAAAGAAAAAAAAAAATCGACGGTGGAAAGTAAGAAGTTACTGAGCGACATATTATGTCGCGTAGTAACTTTTTCCTTTCCACTGTCAAATTATGTAGATTATCCTCAGTATGCGAAAAGGTAGAATTTTTTTATTCTGATGAAGTTTTATCTTGCAAATTCTTAAGCCGCTATATACGGGACAGTTTTCTGCGCAGTTTTCTACGCAGTCTGAAAACGGTCCCGTATACAACGAAAACTGTTTAAAAAACTGCGTGCTTATGTCGGATTTAAGCTGACATGACAGTTAATGTTTTTTTATGTAAACGTTTAAGTAAACATTGGTTTATTGTATGCTTTTAAATACGTAAAAAACCAGTAACATATTTACATTATTAGCTAAATATACAATTTCCTGAGAGCAAACATACGATAATAACTTACAATCGCGTTTCAAAAATACACATAATTAGCGTGTCTTTTGACAGAAGTTTGACATACTGCACAGTTTTCTGAACAAGGAACTGTGTAGTTTTCTGAACAAGAAACTGTCCCGTATACAGCGGGCATTTGTCTTGCACAACTTTTTTCTATTAGTTTTTCGAAGTTAAAATTTGAGCCTATTGTTACCCCAAGGTACATTTACTTATAACTTCTAAGTTCTCACATACACAACTAATCTGTTCCCTCTGATTGTTATTTAGACATGTATATAAGTGAGCTCTGATTTTAATTTTTTTTTCTTGCATTGTGACATGAAAGTCACCGAAAGTAAACTCGGTAGAAGAAATTCGCCGAAAAACGAGGGAAAAGTTGTTTGGCGTGATCTAGATTTAATTTTATTATGTTAAACTTTTGCCTGTTGAGCTTCAGGAATAAGTGTCTAAGAAGGATTCTAGGCATTAGGTGGTTTGACTTCATAACCAATGCTGACATTAAGGAACGGACGCAGCAACCTCCAATAACTGAAGTCGTGAAGATGCGGCGATGGACCTGGCTTGGGCATGTACTCCGGATGCCTCGGGAGAGCCTGAACCCGAGCTGCCTCTTCTTTACGCCTGCAGGATCCCGCCGTCCTGGCAGACCGTCGATGACCATCCTACGGGTGTATTCGGCGGAGCTGATGGATGCGGGCCTGACGTGGGAAGAGGCGAGAGAGCTGGCTGGTGGCAGGGTCTCTTGGAGGGATCTAGTGATGTCCACATGCCACATAGGAGCGAACGGGCGAAAGAAGAAGAAGAATGTTAAACTTTTTTTTAATATTTTTTTTTTTTTTTTTTTAAGATGTGTGTTTAAAGTCCTTTGAAGAACGAATTAGCCAAAATGAGCGAAACATGTTCTGGTGTGGACCTAGAAACCCGAAGCCTCAAGGACGTCCACTGATAAGATGGGTGGAGGATATCAAGAAGTTTGCTGGAAGATGGTGGATGGTGGCGACATGGGATCGGGAGGAGTGGAGGTGGCAGGGGTGTGTCCAGCAGTGGACCTTCACGGGCTGATATAATGATAATGAAAATCAACGAATTCCCTATTAGAAAACAACGTTTCTTGGTGAATATTGTTTATAACAACAACATTTTGAAATGAATACAAATACTTGTAGACAAATTACTGGATTATACCCATGCTGGGCTGATATCAATGACAGGTCATAAGCCCTGTAAACGCCTAGATAACCCACATTCGTTTCCAGAGTTTCTCTGTCTCTGTGAGATATCAATAATATCTGATATCAGCCCAGCATGGGTATAATCCAGTAATTTGTCTACAAGTATTTGTATTCATTCAAAATGTTGTTGTTAAAAATATTTAGTGGTAAAAATAAATCAAATAAAAATTGGAGAGACATCTTCAGGCGTCTTCTAGTAAGTAATCAAGTTCGGATGAACCTTACCTACACCAATAAAGTTAGATTGCCCCAAAAAATGCTTAACTAAATTCTCAACAGATGTCACTATAGGGAAAGAATATTTAAAATATTTAAAATCTGTCGACAACACAACTCGCATGTGGATTCTTCTGTAACAAACTCAACATATATTCAAGTTTCAAAAATTTGTCATACATGGTTGTCAGATGATGGGCGGAATGGGGAATGTTGTAATACATCAAGTGGCCACTTAACCCAGCCAATGACAGGTCATAAGCCCTGTAAACGCCTTGATAACCCACATTCGTTTCCAGAGTTTCTCTGTCTCTGTTGAGATATCAATAATATTGTTTATATTTTACTTTTGATTTAATTTTAGTAAATCCACTTTATGAGTCGGGTTCGTGTCCCGTAGTTCCAACGCAAACGGTTTAAACTGAACGATTTTCAGCAGTCTCGAAAAGTAGGCGAGTATGATTTTGGCTTTAGAAGATATCAAAACATTGCTCTGCATAAGAAAGGAACAGAACATATTATGTAATTAAGATGAAGATTAAATAAATAATAACTCAGTTGTAGTAATATATTTTTTGCTTTTTATTGAAATAATTACATAATATGTAAATTAATTGTGTTTATTATTTTATTAATTGACATGTTAAACACGTCGTATGGCGTAATTCCTAGAATGACACAAATACAATATGAAAACTTCACAAAAATTCATGCAATACCGGGAAAATGCCATACTACGCTTAAGCAATTAAAATATATTCAAAATTATATTATGTATTATTATTAAACGCTTTTTATTTAACTTCTCATTAATTTTTGGGAACAACTTGCCCCAATAAATCTTTTCAATGAATTTTTACACAAACGTAAACGTAAGCTGGGCAAGTAAGAACTTGAAAGTAATTATTTGGCTCCACACGCAACTAATGGTATACTTGAAATCGTTCCATTATTTGAATTCCTTTTACCGCCAACCCAACTCAAAATGGCGATCGTTGCACGCGCATATGCCAACGCCAAGTTTATGGAATCAGGTACACTAGAAAAATACTAGAAAAACCTATTACATAATATATATTATAACGGGATGCTGCAAGATGATTTATTGTTTCTTAAAAGGGTCTCAAATATTCACTTATATAAAAAAACACGATGTATCTTATCGCAAATAGGTTATTTAAAAATATATTTATAATTATACCGATTCCAAGCGTTTATTTTACTTTTGACAGCTCGATTATGTATCGATTAGTGATGTCCTAATGCGTTACCGAATATTACAAAAAATACATCATTTCTTTACAAAAGAAACTTTAAATACAGTCCCGATAAACTCCTTAATTTGATATTGTCATCGGGTGCAGGAGCTACAGAAAATCCAAATATGCATAGGACTATTTTATTGTCGTAATGTAAATTGAGAAATTTCTGTGTCGCGACAAACAAAGAAAAAAAAACAAATAGGTTTTAATTTAAATCACATTTTATATTTTTTTCATGGAAAAAATCAACTTGAATAATCCTCGTTGCATAAGTAGGCTCAATAAACATCGATATCGATAAATATCGGAGCTAAAGAACATGTGCTTTTGCGGAACTTTATAGGCGCCCATGAGTCAAAAGTAAAATAAACGCTTGGAAGAGATAAAGTTGAAAATACTGTATTTCTAATCTGTCAAAATAACCGAAGGTAACCTTACGAGAGTGTACTCGTCAGGTGTAGTATTTTTGGGATGAAGTGGACTGATAAGTGATGATGCATGGGGGTAGAAAGAAAAGCAGACTCTACTTACTTGCTTGTTGAGGACGTATTGGCTCTGGATTTTTCCTGGAGCTCGATCACAGATCACTATCGACGCGGTAATAAGCGACGTGATAACGATTTCTTATCATGGATGTTTAACGTTTTCGCGATCACAATGGAACACGCGTTAAAAGTTATCGATCGGGATTATTATATTTTTTAATATTGCCACGTTTTAACCTGATGCTTGGCAACACCTTATATCAAATGTCAAAATTCCAAATATCAAATATAAAATTAAAATCAGACACGCGCGTTGACTTTCTTGATTTGACGTTTGACGTTTAGCCGCGATATTTATTGTACCTTTCATCTAGGGTGCTACACGCGCCGTGGTATGAACGTATGTTCATTGTGATCGGTCAAATGGTTAGCGTAAGCACGTGGTTAGCACGTTTTTAACTACGTCGATAGTTATCTGTGATTGAGCTACTGGTGTATGCTGGCGCGACGCGGCGGTCTACGTTGGGGGCTAGAACCATGGACTAGTAACTTATGGACACTGCACTACACTTCTAAAACACAGATCATAGATAATTATTGTAGATATTTTGCACCTGTTAGGCTATGCACAACTCTGCTGAACATAGGTTGAGTTCACTCATTTACTGTGAACGCCCATTCCGTTTACACTGACTTGTTCAACGTCGCGCGAGGATTTCGTTGTTACTTCTAATGTCCCAGCACCGCACCGCGCTAGATGGGAGCTGCGTAAGGGAGAAGTTTGGGGAGGAGGAATAGGTGACCATAATTGTCTTTATATATTATATTAATAGATTATTATAATCTCCGGGATAGGTAAAATATATTATATGGATGGTAAAATATATTGGTCTGAACTATGACAATGTTCTGTCGTTATTTTATTTTATTTTGATTTTATTAAAATAAACGGCACTCAGTGCCTTTTACATATTGAATATTTACAGCAAATACACGAAATCATAATATACATAAAAAATGTTAAAATAATCCAGCATCAAATAAACATTGCATTAAAACATTAAACTTTAAAACCTTGGAGTAATGACGCGCAGGCTATAGAGAGGCCCTTTCGCCGTTTCCCATAGAACGGAAGCGTTGCAAATTTTTGGTTAGCGACAACTTCACTCTGCTGGCGGCTATTATTATTTGTTTGTAAATTAAAAGTATGTTTACTGTTGATAGTGACAGTTGATTACTGTCGATATGCCAAGGCCGCATTAGGCATTTGTAAAACATTGGCATTTGTTTTGCTGCAAACTATAGCCAACTTCGTGTTTGACAATCATAGAATGGTTTTTGACCGTTAGGGCCCCTCTATAGCCTGCGCGTCATTACTCTAAGTTTAAAACCCAAATTGTATGCACACTAATCGATACATTCGGCCTTGAAATAATTTAGAAGTGCCAACTTGTAGGCATTAAAATTGACATCGAATGTATCGCCAGTATGCATAAACTTATTGCCTAGATTGTGGAGTCTATTGATGACAGAATTGCACCCATATGCTGTAGATGTGTTATTGGCGCAGTATTGAAGGGTATAACGATTATGAATTAATATATCTATTGTCGTCTTCATGGTTTTTGAAAGAAATGTGAATATGTCCGTATGTAATACTATGGTAAATGGAGACAGATTGAAGAAGGTTGAAGAATTCGTATGTTTGGGAAGTGTGTTTACAAGAGACGGAAATGTGGATAAGGACATTGAGAGAAGGGTTAGGTTAGGTAAGAACCTATCAAAAGGACAAAATTGGCAGTACACAACGGAGTTCTGGTACCAACTCTTATGTATAGTAGTGAAGCGTGGTGTTGGAAAAGTAAGGGTGAAAGTAGACTGAATGCTGTTAAAATGCGATCTCTCGGGCGAATGTGTGGTAAGACTATGTATGATAGGTGTACAAATGTCGAAATTAGAGCAGAGTGCAAGGCTGAGATAAGCATTATCGACAAAATTAAGAAAGGGCTTTTTACGACGGTTTGGTCATGTGGAGCGAATGAGTCATGAAAGAACGGCTAAAAGAAGTTAAAATGCAAGTGTGCCTGGATGCAGAAGCCGAGGAAGGCCGAGAAAGACATGGCATGACCAAGTACCACAAGTACTTGAAAGTGGACATGTGAAAATTCGGAATAATCGGTGTGTGTGCATGAGAAGATGTATGAATGTAGAGTAGGCATAGGAAGTCTGTCAGGACAGAGTGGTACGGCGTTCTATCCTCTCTGCCTACCCCTACGGGGAAATGGCGTGATGGTTAGTTAGTTAGTTAGTTTATTGTCGTATTTTGTTTACGCTATACGACGCGACGTCGAGTATAATGGGTCGCGTCAGCGTCAGAAAACTGTACAGTTTCTTGTGCAGTTTGCAAACTGTCCCGTTTAAAACGGAAACTGTATGGAATATTAATTGGCCGACACGACAACGTTTGGCTGACCTGTAGCTCAAGCACAGATAACTATCGACGTAGTTAAAAGCGTGCTATTCACGTGCTAACGCTAACGATTTGAGCGATCCCAATGACATAACGTTTAATACCCGCGAGCATTGACGATCTGAGCCGAGCGGAGCCGAACTATGCTATATATCGCGGCCTTATGTCAAACGTCAAATCATCGCGCTTGTCGGATTTTTTATTATTTCGACTGCTTTTCTCAATATTGGCTTGCCGAAAACCGGCTAAATTATAATAAAGATTGAATGAAGATTTGTGCGAATAAGATATATCTCGGGAAATGGCTCGCGACTAGTATGCGCTCGTTTGATATCGATAACTTTTAACGCGTGTTCCATTGTGATCGCGAAAACGTTAAACATCCATGGGTAAGAAATCGTTATCACGTCGCTTATTACCGAGTCGGTACTGATCTGTGATCGAGCAACTGACAGTTAAGTAGATATTGGAATATATTGTATGCTTTTAAAAACGTAAATACAATTTAAATCGGATATTATTGATATCTCAACAGAGACAGAGAAACTCTGGAAACGAATGTGGGTTATCTAGGCGTTTACAGGGCTTATGACCTGTCATTGGCTGGGTTAAGTGGCCACTTGATGTATTACAACATTCCCCATTCCGCCCATCATCTGACAACCATGTATGACAAATTTTTGAAACTTGTATATATGTTGAGTTGTTACAGAAGAATCCACATGCGAGTTGTGTTATCGACAGATTTTAAATATTTTTAATATTCTTTCCCTATGGTGACATCTGTTGAGAATGTAGTTAAGTGTAAGCATTTTTTTGGGGCAATCTAACTTTATTGGTGTAGGTAAGGTTCATCCAAACTTGATTACTTACTAGAAGACGCCTGAAGATGTCTCTCCAATTTTTATTTCAGCCCATCATGGGTATAATCCAGTAATTTGTCTACAAGTATTTGTATTCATTCAAAATGTTGTTGTTACAATTTATATTAAAATTATTAGCTGTAGATATTAACAATTTCCTGTCTGTAAACATAAGATAACTTACAATTGCGCTTAAAACACAGACTATGCAGTTTTCTGAACAAGAAACTGTACTGTTTTCTGTCCCGTATAAAGTGTGCATAAGGGCATAGCATTGTGCTTCAAGTTTTTGCACGGGAGATGTTCTAAGGCCTATATCCTCTTAGATATAAACGACCCTTTAATATCTAAAAATAATTATTTTAAGTACATGACAATAAAATTTTAAGTCTGTCTTTTTAACTAACTAGCTATCTAACCAGCACGCCGTTTCCCCGGAGGAGTAAGCAGAGAGTATAGGACGCTGCACTACTTTGTCCTTGCACACTTCCCTTGCATCCTTCACATTCATACATCTTCTCGTCCACACGCCGCTTGGCTTATTGGAATTCATAAAATCGATTTTCTTTTATAGTGTTAAGTCCTAATTTCCTGTATGTAGTTCAAAGGATCGAGATATAAAGGAAGGTACTTTTCATTTTATAAAAGGATATGGGCTTCCTTGGGATCCATCCTAAGCAATATTAAATACAATATCCTAGTAATAATAACTAGAAAAGGGATCAAAAGAAAATGCCTTGTTTTGAGAACTGTTTTATGATTAGATTGTCGTAGTTCTACGAGAAAAAAAAACTAACTTATGCTTTAACCCTAGAGAGATAACCTTATTTTATGGTACTGAAAAGATAAAGTGCCTGAGAGGCGCACAATATTTAAAACCTATTTATTCAATAAATCAAAATAATTTTATTATTTTTTAATCTAATGAATTTTCATATTATTAATAAGTAAATAAAAACATAAAATGTTTATAATAATTTTTAATTTTTAAGAAAAATATGTAGGATATTAAAAACCCTTTACAAAAGGTAACAAAAACAGCAGTCTTCTGTATTAAAGTATTTTTTAGCAGTATTCTGTATTA
>JAGVSP010003566.1:0-36054 GCA_022494985.1 Micrasema minimum | reverse complement strand
TTTTTAATTTGTACTTTGTATGTATGTTTTAAATAAATAAAATAAAAATAAAAAAAAATAAACGCAAACGAAATTAGGTAAAAAAAAAGATAGAAAAAAAACATTGATGGAAATAGCATTCTTTTATGAATTGAATTGAATTATTACTACTGAATTATCATTATTTTGTATTATACAAAGCAGAAGTTAATTGAAAATTACAATTTTTTCCATAAATTATCATTTTTTTGCACTCGTTAATTCAAATACTTAAATCCAAACAGTCTTGCAATCCGTTCGGCAAGTATTTCGTTAAAGATTACTTTCGACTGCTGTCTCCCTTCTAGTCGGACGCATCGGCCGATGGAGAGGAAGAGAGATAGATGTGTCACAAATCGAACGCTTAGGCCGATCGTGGCCTCTCTATCGCTTGTTCCGCGCTCTCGCTTGCACACTCGGCTCAGGCGGAACGTGACAATGAGTCATGCTTTTTCGTGTGTGCAGCCGGCGTTCATCGATTTAGACGTTATCACGTCAAAAAGTGAAAACAAATTCATATTTTTTCACGAAAGAAATGTACTTAGCGTCGTACATTTATTAAAAAACATTCACTCGTAAAATCTATGCACATTTATATTGAATTTGTATGCAGGGGGGGTAGAATTCCAACAATTCATGCACTTTGCAAAGAGAGTTGTGATCTAGCCATTAGGTTTTTTTTCATTAAGTTAACGAGATACCTAAATATTTTCAAAATATATATTATTATTGACATTTTAATTCGTTACTCCGCGCTGTACTCAAGACTCGAGTATTCAACAATGCATTCTGCCCGTCCTTACTTATGGCGCGGAAACAACGACTCTGACCAAGCAATCCTCCCATAAGTTGCAAGTTGCACAGAGGAGCATGGAGAGGATTATGCTTGGAATAACATTAAGAGACCGAAAAAGGAACGATTGGATCCGACGCCAGACAAAGGTCTGCGACGTGGTGCAGCAAATTTCTTGGTTGAAGTGGAAATAGGCCGATCACATAGCCAGAATGACGGACAACAGATGGACGAACCAGAGGCCTCAAGGACGTCCACCGATGAGATGGGTGGACGACATCAGGAAGTCTGCTGGAAGACAGTGGATGGGGACGGCGGATCGGGAGGAGTGGAGACGGCAGGGGGAGGCCTATGTCCAGCAGTGGACCTCAACGGGCTGAGATGATGACTTCCGCGCTGGATTTTTTATAGCAGCAAATTATGAGATTTCAATCATAAATTTTATGAAGACGTTCGGTGGTTGATAAGCTTGATCCTCAGATCAAATCCCCATTTCCAATACACTCGAATCGTACTTTTAAACACAAGTCTTTTAGGCTTTTCTGTAGACTTTTGTAAATTTGAAAGATCTGCAAATAACATAATTTTGCGTTGATTTCTAACATATTAAAGTAACGTACAAAATGTACCTAAACTGTATTGATTCATTGATAAACAAAATTACGAACGTTTTTTTTATCCCTGGCTTAATTGTCAAGTTCACGTCCCGCAGCTCTGACGCAAACTGCCGACGAATAGTCAACAGTGGACGACCAGGACGCCGAGAACCTGATGCCTTGTAAAATAGGCAAGCATGGTTGAGGCTCTCGGGAGGCATACGTAGTATATGGCCTAGCCAGCCGAAACGCCTTTGCCGGATGACAGTAGATACCAAGGGTTGCTGTGTCCGTTGCCCCACCTCTGTGTTCCTTACAAAGTCAAACCACCGCACATCTAAAATTCTTCTAAAACACCTATTCTCAAAACTCAGAAGTTTCTTGGGCCCTGGTTAGGTGTCACGATTCGCAGCCATAGAGGAGATTTGGACTTGACTTGGAGCTGGCGGCCGATCGCTTGGCCTGGAGGCAGTTTGTGAATTCCATTATGCTCCACATAGGGAGCGGATATGGTATGATGATGATGATGGGCTTTATTGACCTTTTCAACTCATTCGCACCTATGTACCTACGTAGGTTCATAAAAAAAATTAATGGAGACAATAATATTTATAAAATCACGAATTATTATAATAAAGCATTTTTCTTTCCTTGTTAATCGTTCATCATTCCCAGTTCAGTAAACAAGAGTTTGATAAATAAAGTATTCATGAATAAAAACAATGACAAACAGCTTAAACTTCATGCTTTTGGGTCAATGTCATTAACGATGTATTCTTTCTTTGTTATTTTACGAATTTACTTCAAAACATAAACAATTTAAAACACAAGGATCATGATAAATTATCATTTAAGTAAGTACTTTGATTAATTTTGTCGTAATGTAATAAAACGGATAGTAAAGAGTGTACATGTAAATGGCGTGCCAATGCAGTGCTTAATGCACTTGAAGGTAAATGGTATAAGAGAAAAGAAATTATAATCAATTACAAAATTTAAACCATACCAAAAACGACGCGTGAAAATCATAGACCAGGGCTGCGATTCCGGTCGTAAACCCAAACGTCACTAGACGCCCATTTCTCGCCGAACTGTCAAATCGTTTATCTCTAACTTTACTTATTTGACGAATTTGCTTCTCCAAAAATGTTGATCTTTTATGTCTTGTGGAATGCATAGACCTTGAGAGATTCTACCAAGATTCTACTCTACTTTGAAGCCAAAAATCCGATTCCGATTTTTGACAGTGACATTTGAGTGACAGTTATCAGAATCGCTAAAATGTCTTAAAACCTTAGTAGAATTGCACCGCTGTCAAAGCTAGACAAGCTATTTCAAAGAGAGCTTTGAAAATTTTATGTTCCATTTGTATTTTACAGTGAAAAAAAGACAACTGTATCTATCTTCCTCTATCTAATACATTTTGATCATTCTGTTTCCCTCTAACAAGTCCTCTTCCTAGGACTAGGACGTGACAAGGAACGGAATAAAATAGCCTATTTATGTCAAATAAACATCATTGGTGAAATTAAGTAGGTACACAGAGAAAAGGCGGCCTCCGTAGCGTAATGGCTAAGACGCTGGACTCACGATACGGGGGCTCCGGGAACGATTCCCGGTAAGAACACCAAAATCAAAAAGTGATTTTTCTCAAGCTTGGGTTTTTGTGATGTTGTTCCCCTCTGTAATTGTGCCTCTTGTGGCCTGTTGAGGTGGTAAAAAAAAAACTATTTTAGTATTTCATGCTGAAAAAAAGTCCGCCTCGTGGCGCGTTTGGCTGCCATGCATGAGGTCGCGGGTTCGATTCCCGATGGGGTCAACATGAAATATTTATCCACATGTGATTTTCATATTAATATTTCATGGGTGATACCTTGGACTGGTACTGAAGCGTAAGACTGATCATCCTACCTTCATGTAATAAAATGATCAAGATACACTGCACTTGGTGAACCAATGCAGTGCCCTATGCACCATTGGGTGCGGATAAGGGAAAGTAGTAGTAGTAGTATAGTGAAATAATTCCGTTTAAAAACAATGTGCAGGCGTTAAGATATTAAAAAATCGATAAATTTATGGGAAAATGATTGGAAAAATGTGAAATTTATGTGATTTAGCATAAATGAATCCGGTAAATTATTCGTAAAACCTCTTGCAAATCTTTTTTAAACGTAATTTTTTTCTTTTTAAATTCAAAAGTTATTTAAAAAACATACATTTATGTTAAACACAACAATAACCAGACGGAATAATTCACAATAATCTTTATGGATCAAACTTTGGACTTCCGCGGTTGGCGTATATAATAAACCTAAAAGTTCAAGTGAGTTAAAACATTAACTGCGTTATAATGAATTGTATTGATTGCACTATGTCCCAACAGACAAGTCTAATTATTAATGTTCACACTATGCGCTAAAACAAGTCATATAAAGTTAATTAATTTAAAATCCGCGTGAAATTGCCTTCGATCGATTCGCGACCTCGCTAATGGTGGTCAAGTGAATAAATACTAAGCTGAATTCTAAACCAGTATTAAATAATTACATTAGGTACGTGTACATGGAGAAACAAAATTGAACATTTATTTTACTTTATTAGTCAATAAAAAGGAAATCACAATTAGAGATTATTTAAACGATCTGTCATAAATTGAGTTGATATTGCATGCTTATAGCTTTGCAGAGTGTTAGACATAATATCAGCAGTCCCTTCATATTTATTGCCTAATGAATGAAATCGTGGTATGGTCGAGTTACTGTGTTGGTTAGATGTTGAACCAGGACAATGAAACAAGAACTTACACCTGGTATTTACGGAAGGCACTCTAAAATTAATCTATACTATTATACTAGGGACATCATAGTAAGAGTTTATTAATTACCTATAACTCGAAAACTGGTGAATCTTCATCATATTTGGAGTCGAATGTGTAATATGACTTTTTAATCTGAGCTTGAAATTTTTTTCTACTAAAAAAGCTTTTGTACCGCAGATTAAGTAAAAATTGCACAAATCATATAAAAATGATATTTTATATTTAGTTTTATTAATGGATAGTATTAATTTGACTAAATAAATTATATTTGATAAAAATTTGCAAAAAAATATCGAAAAACAAAAATCATACTCAATTTTTTCCGAAAACGATGGGTCAAATAAAAAAAAAACTCTACAAAATCGACTCCAAATATAACGTATATTTTACTGGTTTCCCGTTTGTACATCGAGTTTTGTGATACACCATGTATAATATATCCTGAACACTAATTAAATTTTTAAAAAAACACAGTTAAAAGTTTTAAAAAAAACACAGTTAATATGTACCGTGTCTAATGTCTAGTTTTGCAGTATAGGCAAAATAAAACATTGACATAAAAACAATAAAATAATTAGGTAGAATGATTACTACGCCGCTGTTTTCGGGGAAAAAAAACTGTTGGATAATCTTAAAAAATACAAATTAGTTAAAATACATACAATACGGCGGCCTCCGTAGCGCAATGGCTAAGACGCTGGACTCGCGGTACGGAGGTTCCGAGTTCGATTCCCGGTTAGAACTTAAAAATTAAAAGTGATTTTTTCAAGCCTGGTGTGTTTGTGACGTTGTCTGTGATGGGCCCTCCTGGCCTGTTGATGGTGGTTAAAAAAATCTGTGAATACAGTATTATTAACATACCTCACCATTCGTCTGTATTGATGATTCAAATTAGATTTCCGTTTTTGAATCCCACGCACTTTTCTCAGTCACTTTTAAAGTTTCATAACTCAAGCAAAAATTACTTATACTTAGATTTATAATTGACTATTATGATGTCTGATAAAAAAAAAATTTATACGCGATCAAACATTGGCGGTGGAGAAATATAAATGAGCAGTTTGTCTTCTAGTACCGGAATATGTACTGAATTCATGACAAATACTTAATAATTAATAGCGGAGAGTGAAAACAAAAATCATCCGATAGCTGGAGGCAAAAAGTGGCCTCTACTCCATTCTACTAGCTGTGGACGTGAGTCATTAGTCAGTAAAATTTCACTACAAAAACACGCCGAGTAAAAACATCATTATCAACATTTTGTTATTATTATCACTATGGATATTTTATATAGCGCCGTTTTCGTATGAATATACCCCAAGGGCGCTTCAAATATTGAATTTAACGGCTCGGGAAATTTAAAGTGAGTGAAAACTCAATTTTTGAGTAGAAAATACCATTATCAAAATTAATCAAAAGATTTAGAGAACATATGTTTCTTTCGAAACATCACTTCACTCTCACAGTTGCGCACTTCTGGTGGAAGAGCATTCCAAGCCACAGGGCCCACAACCGCAAAAGCGCGCTCTCCTAATTTTGTGCGCTGATTACGGATCGGTACTAAAACCTGCCTATAGCTGTAGATGTACAGCTGATCGAAGTGTGAGACGTCTTTCAGCTAGTTTATCTGGAATGCAAAGCTCTTTTAAACACTCTGGAGCGGCATCATGCACGCTTTGAACATTAGCCAACAGAGTTTGTATTCTACCCTTTGTGAAAGCGCAGCCAGTGCAGTTTCTTTAGCAGTGGAGTGATGTGGTCGAACTTAGAAATTCCGAAAATAAGTCTAGCTGCAGCGTTCAATACTGATTGCAGGCAAGTCATTTTATTCATTGGTAATCGCTTGTCCGCTTCGTGGTGCAGTGTTAAGCGCGTCGGACTGCAATGCGTGAGGGCGCGGGTTCGATTTCCGTAGTAGTAGTAATACTTTGATACAATGAAAGCCCAACCCTTTCCCTAGACTATTGAGTCTTTTTTCAGTCTAGCACAACTCTACCGATTTTTTTCAACATGCTAAACCGCGATTTTAAGATTGTCAGTGTAATAAAAATTCGGATGATCTACTACACTAATGCCCGCTGTATACGGGACAGTTTCTTGTTCATAAAACTACACAGTTTTCTTGTTCAGAAAAACTGTGCAGTCTGTCAAACTTTAGTCAAAAGACACGCTAAATATGTGTATTTTTGAAACGCGATTGTAAGTTATTATCGTATGTTTGCTCTCAGGAAATTGTATATTTAGCTAATACTGTAAATATGTTATTGGTTTTTTACGTATTTAAAAGCATACAATAAACCAATGTCTACTTAAACGTTTACATAAAAAAAACATTAAACTGTCATGTCAGCTTATATCTGACATAAAGCACGCAGTTTTTTTAAACAGTTTTCGTTGTATACGGGACCGTTTTCAGACTGCATAGAAAACTGCGCAGAAAACTGTCCCGTATATAGCGGGCTTAAGTCTTAATTGGTCGAAAATGAACTGAGAATACCACGTTATAGCTCACACCGACCGCCACATATCTGTCCAAGAAACATGTTTCTATCTCTTTCCTATGTCGAGATCCTAAATTTTGTAAAGTCCAAATTTCAAAAATTAATTGAAAATACATTTCAAAGAACAAGGTCATTGTCAACGCCAAAATGCAGATTTTTCGATACCATATCAAAGGTCACAAGTTCACCTATTGTTTTGGTAGAATTATAGATTCGCTGGATATGATAAATAGTTCATTTAATTTGAATTATCTGCGCTTATCAAGTATCCTCAGAATGCCCTCTGAGAGTAATTGTTGATGGAATCAGCGAGAAATTCGATAAACAAATATGATAAACTGACAAGTTCAATGTATTTTAGTATGCAAAATCAATTCAATATTTTTATCGTCCGTAATACCCTACCTAAGTCGAAGTTCAATCATAGCAAGATAATAATTTAGAGTGTTTTTATGATTTATCTGATAAATTATGATCATTTATCAAAATAAGACAGTTCATAATCTACGAAAAACTTTTCCTTTAAACTGTTGATATCTTTTAAAGCAAATTTCGAGGGAATATAGATGTCTAGGCGTTTACAGGGCACGTGATATGTCATTGGTTGGGTTAGGCGGCCACATTACTAGATAAGTGCCAGATATGGATACCAAACACAACGCGGAATGGGGAATGTTGTAATAAAAATCGACTCCAAATAAATATGACGTAGATTCACTGGTTCCCCGCTTGTACATCGAGTTTTGTTACACCGTGTATTTGAACCGCCTGCCTTAAGGTCTCATAGTCTGCGATCATACTGCGAATTTTTAATTTTTACGATTTCATATGAATTTTTTAGCGCGGTTTGAAATAGCGCTTTTTAAAATCGCTCGCAAAATCCTCCATTTAGCGCGCATGCGGTGTGACGTCACAGCAATATAGGCGCTCACTACGGAATGATTTTCACGCCTTCCACGGTAGACGGATATGACGTCATTAGCCAATAACGGGGGGCGTTAAAAGTCACTCGTAATTTCGTGTTTTTAAAACAAAAATTTATAAATGAAAACAAAATTTTTGATCATTATATTTTATATCGTTGGAATTGTAAAAATATACTTTAAATATTTATAGCGTTTTCAAGGATATTCATGTTATCTGATTGAACCCTATTGAAGATTTTATCGTAATATAAATAAGATAAAAGACAAAATAAGAGCGGTGCATTCGGTAACATCGGATATAATTTGATTTAATTTAGACTTACAAGATTAATTATCGATTTTTATGGATACCTATCAATCTTTCACATTGAAAATAAATCATACTTAATCTGCTGCCTGTTTCTTATTGATGTCTTATAAAACTTGTGAAAAAATCATTGCTCTCGTGCACAATTCCAGGGAAAAAATCGAGGAATACGACGGTATGGAGAAGCGACCGAGGTCACATGGCATTGTTCCCTCGTAATAATTAAATTATTTAAAAAAAAAAGACGGTACAAAGCACGCTTTTGGTTGATATTTAAAACGCTAGAAAAAATCATCGCTCTGACGTTAAAAAGCTCAGGGAGAAAATCGGGGACTACGATTGCATGGAGGGACGGCCGCGGGTCACGTGATTGCGCATCCTGTAAAGTTTTTACCAAGCAACTGTTACCTATTTGGACTGGACTTCATGAAAGGACTCATCAAGCCACGCGCAAACATAGATCACGAACTTAGTTTATTAATACTACTCTCCCATATCCCCACACAATAATGCATAGGGCACTGCATCGGTACATTAAGTGCAGTGAAGTCTTGATCATTTGTTACATGAAGGTAAGATGATCAGTGTTACGCTTCAGCGCCAGTCCTAGGTAATGAAATAAATAATTATTTTGTTTAAAATATGTGATTTTTTCAGCTGATAGTATCTGTAGTTGAACCTCGAATCGTCTCTGTAGGGGTCCTATTATCTCCTAAAAGTCATTGTACAGTACAGGTTATCACGCGCCTTTGCTGATTACACACAATAACTGATAAAATACTACAGCTGTTACCTGCTATCATCTACCTTTAAGTATTTTAAGTAACCTTTGTTAGAAAAAAAAATCTTATCTGTCATTCCAACATAAAACAAATTTAGACGCTTCATTGCTTATTTTTTCGAAGAAATGTGTAGAAAATCTTTGGAGGACTCCCGACGAATTTTAAATAACCTAAACATGTTAAAGGAAATACAGTAACGCCCTTTATTTTCTAATATGTACATATTTATATGAAGGTTTTCTTGTAAAAACAAGATAGATACAATAAACTAAAAAAACTTTTGGTTGTCTGTAAAGTCGGTTTACGGACGATAATTTTACGTGATAACGTCATAAGAAAACATTGATGAAAAATAGCATACTTTTATGAATTGAATTGAATTATTATTACTGAATTATCATTATTTTGTATAATACAAATCAGGAGTTAATTGAAAATTACAATTTTTTCCATAAATTAACTTTTTTTTTTGTTTTTTCTTCTTGTGTGCTGCTGCTGTCTCCCGTCTACTCGGACGCATCGGCCGATGGAGTGGAAGAGAGATAGATGCGTCACAAACCGAACGCTTAGGCCGATCGTGCCTCTCTATCGCTTGTTCCGCGCTCTCGCTTGCACACGTGACAATGAGTCATGCTTTTTCGTGTGTGCAGCCGGCGTTCATCGATTTGTTAGACGTTATCACGTCAAAATATAAATGATGACTTTGACATTGAAACACATCGAGTATTTGAGTCAAAATATCCAACCCTGTGAGTAAGTACAGAATATTGAGCAAAAGTTCTTGCAAAGGCATCGAATTAATTTTCTAGTGACTAAAAACCCACCATGAAACCAAATACTTATAATTAAATTAGTCAGTAAGTACAGTATTACGAAGAAATAGAAATAACCTACTAAACATTCGTTTTTATTTACTTTTAGAACTTTAATTATTCACCACAAAAACGAATTAATTTACATAAATTTCATTACAATACATACAAAAGTGTGTCGCGCCGAATGAGGAAAGTATTTCATCAGATTTTAATACGGGCAAATATTTTTTGTAAGATAAATGAGTGATATTTTTACTCATAAAATGATTCTTTATTTTGACGAATTTGTAATAGTTACAAATTTAGTCACAGCTTAATATTGTTTGGGTAGTTGAGTTTGTATGATGAAATCGTAAAACAATCATCTCATATATCGCACCCCGGCAATAAAAGAGAGACAACTCAAAATTTAGAAAAAATAGAGGTTTTGTACTTTTTTTTGTGGTTTTTACCATCCGCACGAAATCACTTAAACAGAACTAAAAAAGCTCTTAAACCTTTGCGACAGATGTCGTAGAAATTCCAACCAAAAAAATTGTGAAAAAATTAAGAAACAAAAAAGTTAGTGTTTTTAGCCATTTCCCAAAAAAAGGTTGTTTTTAGAGTTGACTCTCTTTTGTTCCCGGGGTGCGATATGAGGATGAGATATAAGAATTTGTGCAATTTTACTTAATCTACTAATGAAGCTTATAAGAAAAAAAAAAATTCAAGCTCTGATTAAAAAGTCATTACACATTCGACTCCAAATAAGATGTAGATTCACCAGTTTTCGGGTTGTATTATGGTCCAATCGAAATAAATGAAAAATTTCACTGTAATAAAAATTTTGCTAAAGATAGGTAATAGGGTTCTTCCCGATAGCATGAATATCCTTGAAAACGTTTTAAATATTTAAAGTATATTTTTTACAATGAGGAAATCCACTGCTAGCCGGAATTGAATTTTAAAAATGCTTTCGTGTAGACGCGAATATTTAAAAATTTTGAAGTCGGATTAAATATCCCAAAAACGCACGCAAAAATTAATAAAAAATGTTGAAAACAGCATTCATTTCAAAATCTTAAACAATGACGTCACTACTTGTATCTAAGTGTAGTGTTTCCGGTTTCCGTTTTTAAACCCCCGTAGCCGCGTTCCATGGCATTTTAATATGGAATACAATCTACATACAAGCTTCTATTGCAAAAAATATGGCCGCCATTCAGTCTCTCTAGAACAGCTGTTAACAGTATATGACAGTTGAGTCGACGGTATATTTTATCGGTGCTTCCCGCGTCAGTTTGCATAGATTTTTGACAGTTTTGTTACTGGCTGGAGAAATACCATGGCCTTAAACAACCCGTTTTATGACGTCACTCCTGCAAAAATGACGCAGTTAGTACATTGTGGTATTTAGCGCGGTATTTGAAATGTGCAACTTTAAAAAATCGTATCTTCATCAATAACTTATAAAAAATATTAAATATATTTTTTTTGTTTAGTTAAATAGTAAGTTTAAAGAAAAAAATTACTTTAGAAAAACAGTGGATTCCCCATCATTCAACGATATAAAACACAATGATCAAAAATTTTGTTTTCATTTATAAATTTATGTTTTTAAAACACGAAAATTACGAGTGACTTTTAACGCCCGTTATTGGCTAATGACGTCATACCCGTCCATTATAAAAGGCGGAAATTCATTACGAAGTGAGCGCTCATATTGATGTGACGTCACACCGCATGCGCGCTAAATGGAGGATTTTGCGAGCGATTTGAAAAAGCGCTATTTCAAACCGCGCTAGAAAATTCATAAGACATCGTAAAAATTAAAAAAAAATTCCCTTGATATTGTAATTTTTCAATCAATTTTTTTAAATAAAAAATCGGTAAGAACCCAATTTGCCTTACATTCTGTGACATTAATTCAATGCCTGGGATTATTTTCTTTTTTTAGGATTGTACTTATCTAGACGTGGAATTATTAATATATTTATTATCATCTGTGATTTGAACATATCAAAATTGACTGAGTATATATATGTACTTATCTAAATACTTTACAGCACTTTCAACTATAATTTTAACAACGCATTGATACACTTTTATTTTTTTTTTTACAAATAATGTTAAAGTTGTAATACATTTAAAACAGAAACTAGTGACTAACTTAGAATGTGTCATTTACATAATTATTAGTTAAAAGAAAAAATCTACTTCTTAGCCCTTTGCGATAGAAATGATGTTATGATTACGAAATAGGTTTTTTAATTACGTGTAAACGTTGTTTTTTTTAATGTAAGTTATAAACTGTAACTGTGATAATGTTTTTATATATTTTTATTTTATTTTTATTTTAATAGGCCATATAGCCTCTGCGTATGCCTCCGAGAGCCTTAACCATGCTTGCCTATTTTACAAGGCATCAGGTTCTCGGCGTCCTGGACGTCCGCTGTTGACAATCCGTCGGCAGTTTGCGTCAGAACTGCGGGACGTGGACCTGACCTGGGAGGATGCGCGGAACTGGCGGCCGACCGCTTGGCTCAGAGGCAGTTTGTGGAATCCATATGCTCCACATAGGGAGCGGATATGGTATGATGACGATGATGATTAAATTTGATGGAAAAAATAACGAACATTGTCCATAACAACGGGTACGTTAGTGAAAAATTCTTGCATGTGAACTAAGTTTATCTCACTGGACTTTGTACTGGATGAGTAGGTTAGTTTTATTATTAATTTGTATCAAAAATAAGATTACGAATCTAAGTATAACAGATCATATTTATTTGTGTCAAAAATAATAATTAATAATATTTTTTTTAACAATAACATAAGTTATTGAAATGTTATTATACATGTAGGTATAGGCTTCTGATATAATTATGTACAATAATAATACGTTAATTTATTTTTATAACATAATATGAGAAAAAATAACATACGGAACACATTTTTTAAATATTATACTTAAATAAAAACCGAATCAATAGCGAATTACAAATATTATTTTCAAACAAATAGTTTAGAAATCATCGAAAAACGAATAACATAAAAAATTATATCAATCGTTTCATCACATTCACATAAATATTTCATATTGACCTCCATTGGGAATCGAACCAAAATACCGTGTCACGTGTCATCGTAGAAATGCAAAAATGTCTTCTAAAGTTTTTGTTTGTCAAAATCTGCAAATTTCATTAGCCTTTCTTTAAAGATATATATTATTGGACACAGATACCTATAATTACTACTACTACTACCCTTATCCGCACCCAATGGTGCATAGGGCACTGTATTGATACACAAGTGCAGCGAGTATGTTATGATTTTTATTTATTTATTTAGTAATAAAAAATCTAAAAAATCTTAAAATCTTTAAAATCTTTAGAAAGCATTGCCCGCACAAATTCAATTAAACTACCAAACGAAATTCAATCAAAAGACGGCGAAATCCCAAAACAAAGCACTAAAATACTACTTTCTAAATATTTTTATTAATAATGATAATGGCTAATTTTTTATATAAAAATTAATGCCTCATCAGATTTAGCATTGAACTATTAATTGAAGTATTGTTAATAGTCTTTTTTTTTTATATCTGTGCAGTGTGTAACTCATAAAATTTTGTACAAGTAAATAACTAAATAAATAATTTATAATATAAATATTTAAAGTTAAAAAACAATACCAAAAACTTCTTAATAAAAAATATTACCTACAATCGAGAATATTCTTTTTATATTTGAGTTGGCCATAAAAATACTATAATACTATTGTGAACCCATGTACGTCGAGAAATCTATATTTGAGTTCCCATTCTATAAAGAAGGTATTCAATAAGTTCGTCCATTGTTCTATATCATATTATTGATTTACTTATTATAATTCTAGCACAAGGCTACTTGATTGACATAATTTTCATAGATTTTAAAAAATATTATACCCTACCTATTGATTCATTGATTTAATTATTCATGTAATAAGATGAACAATGGCTTGATGAAAATGTGAAAATTAACGTAAAGTGATACATATTAGGGTGGCCCAAAAATTTTTTATTTACCCTACACCTCAGGGCACCCGCTAAGTTTTTACTTTAGTTGATAGTAGTTAAGTGCTAAAAAGTCCTAGGTGGAATAAAAGGCTATGCTCAACGTCTCCAAGGTTTTAAATTTTTTGTAATTTTCCCATTTGTATCTACTATAAACACGTCAAGCGGACTCTATATTCTTGATAGGTCGGTGTCAAAGATTTAGAACCAATATCTAGATTTAATTAGTTACCATTCATCATCAATATTATACTATGAAATAAAAACTAATTTACTACTTCCCAGGTAGTTGTACTTAATTTAGAACAACCCTCGAAATGCCAGATTTTTTCATATTTTTTCTTAAATATTACATACCTTTGAGCACTGTCTTCCAATTAGAATATTAGCTTCAAACTTTACCTGAATACTTGTTTTACCATTGAAAAAAAAAATAGTGGGTGCCCAGACATGTAAACTAGTTTTGAAATTTTTAATATATAATATGGGCCACACTAATACATATATTATTATAAATATTCCAAAGTATTACTGCAGCAATGTAAAATGTAGCATAGACATGAAATACAATATACAATAACTGTTATCAGTTGTTTGAAGTATGATAATAACTAATAACGTGAAAAGTGTGTCTCCGCTCCGCCTCCGGTGTAATAAAACGTATCGAGAATCGAGAGCGAAGAAAGTAAACGTGCGATGGAAGAGGAACCGGTTCCTGGTCACCTGGTCACCTGGTCACTGTTCTCGTACTTGTTATTTAGTGGTCAAGATCAGGAATGTGAACAGGGCCGTGGCCGTGGCCGTGACAAAACACAATACGCGCGGCTTAATTGTACTTAATTGGCTAAATTGCCAGTTCATAATGGAGTTCTGGTACCAACCCTTATGTATGGTAGTGAAGCGTGGTGTTGGAAAAAGAAGGATGAAAGTAGACTGAATGCTGTTGAAATGCGATCTCTGTGTGGTAAGACTATGTACGATAGGTGTACAAATGTCGAAATTAGAGCAGAGTGCAAGGCTGAGATAAGCATTATCGACAAAATTAAGAAAGGTCTTTTGCGATGGCTCGGTCATGTAGAGCGAATGGATGATGAAAGAACGGCTAAAAAAATATATGATGCGACTATACCTGGATGGAGAAAGACATGGCATGATCAAGTAAAACAAGTGCTTGAAAGTGGGCATGTAAGAAGTCGGAATAATCGACGTACATGCATGAGAAGATGTATGAATGTGGAGAAAGCAAGAGAAGTGTGCCAGGACAGAGTGGGGTGGCGTTCTATCCTCTCTGCCTACCCCTTCGGGAAATGGGCGTGATGTTTAGTTAGTTAGTTAATTGTACTTAAGGCCCCCGTAGACTAGAGACTTTCTATCGGGCGATAGTTCAGTCGGGCTATTAATCAGTATGAAGATGTATGCAAGTGCGCATACTACAACGATCCGGTATCGGCCGATTGCTAAGTTTAATAGGCCTTGCGATTGCCTTTAAACTATCCTATCGATGTATGGCGCTCTTCCACGCGCGCACACTTGCCGATCGTTTAATCGGGCGATAGCTTTCTCCTTCGTAGTATTGCAGCAATAATAACTTTTCTTGACAATATTGTTCCAACATTCATTGCGACCGCTCTCTTCAAAAGTCGTTTATTAACTGGAAAATCATTCGAGAGCAGTTGGCCGACTGTTCTCTAGTCTGTGCACACATCACCAACCCGACTGTTTTTTTTATTCAGTGCGCGCGCTAGCAGCCCAACCCGACCAAACTATCGCCCGATAGAAAGTCTCTAGTCTGCGGGGGCTCTAACTGTAACTGTACGGACAACGGACCATTATGATATTCGCGCATATTTCGACTCGTTAATGCTATTTCCAATTGAGTCTAAGCGGCTCGTGCTTGAAAATAGGAATCGAGCCCTGTCGAAGTGGGGATTCGAACCGACGATTTTTGGGCTCAGAGACCGCGACGCTACCACTAGGCCACCACCCGTACCATGGTATATGTACATTTCAAAACAATATATCGATACCTTAAATAATACAAAATCTACAAAACCTACAAAATCGACTCCAAATATTATGTAGATTCACTGGTTTTCCGCTTGTACATCGAGTTTTGTTACACCATATAGAGAGTAAAACGCTTTATCAAATTACATAAAAATTTCAAGATGGTGATATGACTGACATGTATTGTATTTGATATCAACCCTTCAAATCTTTGGTTATGGGAAGATTTTAATATAAGCGATTATGTAAATATTGTACATAGGAGAGTGACCTTGCTGTCTTGGCATCGAACTGGTAGATATTTATCTAGAACCGGCAATTAATAACTACACTGTAGTATTCCTATCTTTATTAATAACAAATTATTTTATTTTCACACTCCGTGATAAAGATTCACTCGCTTGGTGTATCAATTTACCATTAAGTTGTCAGTCTGCCGACAGAGATGAGATCAGTTACAAGTAGTGTCCTGTCATTGCCCCACACTGTACAATATTTGTATAGAGCTCGTGTACAATGTAGGTACAGTGTCCCCGTCAGGACACTTGTGGCACAATGCAGTACACTGATGGCCGCACAATACCAATTCCTACCTTTACAATACCATTATTGGATGTAATTGGCGAATTGGCTGCGAAATTTGACAATGGGACGGGATAACTGTGCCACAGGCCAGGACCATCATGAACGCTTACCAGCATCGATGAACAGTTGGAACTTGACTTGAAAAGTAGATAACTAACTAACTAACTAACCATCACGCCATTTCCCCGAAGGGGTAGGCAGAGAGGATAGAACGCCACACCACTCTGTCCTGGCACACTTCTCTTGCTTCCTCCACATTCATACATCTTCTCATGCACGCACGTCGATTATTCCGACTTCTTACACTGCCCACTTTCAAGCACTTGTTTTACTTGATCATGCCATGTCTTTCTCGGCCTTCCTCGACTTCTACATCCAGGCACAGTTGCATCATATATTTTTTTAGCCGTTCTTTCATCATCCATTCGCTCTACATGACCGAACCAACGTAAAAGACCTTTCTTAATTTTGTCGATAATGCTTATCTCAGCCTTGCATTCTGCTCTAATTTCAACATTAGTGCACCTATCATACATAGTTTTACCACACACATTCGCCTGAGAGATCGCATTTCAACTGCATTCAATTTACTTTCATCCTTATTTTTCCAACTCCATGCTTCGCTTCCATACATAAGGGTTGGTAACAGAACTCCATTATGCACTGCCCATGCGGATTTACCAACATACCTTAATACTACAGCAAGGAATACCAAATGAGGGAATCCACTGTTTTCTAAAGTTTTTTTCTTTCTATAAACGTACTATTTAACTAAGCAAAAAAAAAAAAAATATATTTTTTTATAAGTTATTGACGAAGATACGATTTTTTAAAGTAGCACATTTCAAATACCGCGCCAAAATACTACTATGTACCAAGTGCGTCATTTTTGCAGGAGTGACGTCATAAAACGGACGGCTAACGGCATGGCACGGCTAACATATTTCTCCAGCCAATAACAAAACTGTCAAAAATCTATGCAAACGATTTCTCCAGCCAACTGTCAGTTAAACTGTCAACAGCTGTGTTAGGGAGAGTGAATGGCGGCCATCTTTAAAAGCGGAAACGGAAAACACTACACTTAGATATATGGAGTGACGTCATTGTTTAAGATTTTGAAATTAATGCTATTTTCAACATTTTTTATTTATTTTTCGGTAAATTATTGAGATATTTAATCCGACTTAATTTTTTTTAAATATTCGCGTCTACACGAAAGCATTTTAAAATTCAATTCCGGGTGGCAGTGGATTTCCTCATTTTTGGTTTCTGTTACTAATATTTTTTATTTCAATAGGGTGGGTGCTACAGTAATTGAACACGATATAATAAGTGGACACCCTAAATTACATTTTCAAAAACAAGCCTACTCAAAGAATTCACTTCTACCAGAAATATGTATACAATGTTTTTTTTTCCTTTTATAATATGTAAAAACTTATTCCTTTATGTTTTCACTGTTGTTATTTTAATGAATTCTATAAAAGGCTATTGCGCCGTCTATAAATAAATAAATAAATATGTAATTTATTAGTGAGTTCTATCTTTAAGTAAATGCATTCATTCTTTAGTATTATTTCAATGGATTTTTTTTAAACTGACACATTTTATTTCACAGGGAATCTCAAACTGCGAAATAACATGATCTTGTAAGCCCTAGACGGTAGGAAAAATTTCCTTCATAACTCAAAACTTTTTCAAGCTTTGGACCGTGCATAAACTACGTGGAAGGCTTAAATCTATCAATATTTGTCAGTATTTGTTTGGTACATTAAGAAATACCCTATAATGAAAGAGAAAATAAAAATGTGTTCAAATACTGTAAATCACACGTACTAGTCTTTTCCTAATTTTGATTAAATTCTATAAAAGGCCATTTAATTTCTCCCAAAAAAACCTTAAATGTTAGAGGTAAATAAGTTTATAGAGTTCCAAAACTAGTTTGTTTTGTAAAATATTTTTCTAAAGCGTCCAATAGCTATAGCCGCCATCCAGCATGATCAATAATCAGCCTAGTAAAAACTATCTTCAATATCTGGATCATTTTGGTGTAGTATGTTAACCCCCAGCTAATGACAGGTCATAAGCCTTGTAAGCGCTTGAATACCATATTCCCGAGCTTGGAAAGAGCTTCTTCTCTGTGTGAGATTAAACAAATCAGCTGAAAATTAGTCTTGTAAGTGTATGGCTGGCTTTATGTTATTATGTTTTTTTGTTGGATACCTTGTTACTTTTTCTTGTCTTCAGTAAATTATATGCTGTGAATTGGACTTTTCCGTAAACAAATAAATAAATAAATAATCTTTATTATGCAACTTAAACTCTATGAAACATAACACACGTAATTACTATAGACATATCTATATCATGGCGTGAATTATGAGTGAACCCGAGTTCCGATTGAACGGTACTAATAATATATTGGTAATCAGAGTCGGTAACCATTACGATAGGTGATACAAGCAATGTGCTGTCCGTGTTACAAAAGAAAAACGCGAACTGCTCAAGGGAGATTGCGAACACGTGCTCCGCGGCCGTTCTTCCATACAATCGTAGTCCAAGATTTTCCCCCGGAATTAAGCGCTAGAACAGTGATTTCTTTACACGACCTACATATCCACCAGACCAACCAATTTTAAAAAGAACATAGGAAAAACACGGGTTCGATTCCCGGTGAGAACAAAAAATAAAAAAAGTTATTGTTCTCAAGCCTGGGTGTTTGTGACGTTGTTCCCCTCTGTAATTGGGCCTCCTGGCCTGTTGAGGTGGTTAAATAAATATTTTTTTTTAATATTAAATATTTTTTTTAAATATTTATTTAACACGCTGCCGGTCGATAACTAAGACGTGTGAAAATATCATTGCTCTAATTCCGGGAAGAAAATCGTGGACTACGGTTGTACGGATGAACGGCCGCGGTCGCGTGACTGCCGATCCTCTTAAACGCATGTCTTGATTAAAGTGAAATTAATACACGGAAAACATCGCAACACAACAGCGAACAGCTCTAAATGGCGCATGGAATATTTGTTATTAGTATCAGGCACCATGATAAGGGGTCTGATAGCACCACAGAACACCCGGGCTAATCACTTTTCATTTGTGACTTTGCCGAGAATCGATCTGAGCACCATCGTCTAAGGTCTAAGCTATTCATTTTTAGTTAGATTTTTTTAAAAAAAACGTTGATGATACATATTTAAATTTGGCTATTGTATGTAGATTATTCTATTTTTTTGGTCCACTGTCCGTGATTACATAAAGACATTTTAATTAAAAATTTTTTTTTTTAATTATAATTTTTTTTAAATACAAAGAAAATGAAATAATAATAAATCCAAACAATTTTGTAATTGTTTCCATTTTTAATATTTCAAATAGGGGACCGTTTTCTCAAAACTCGATAAAAGCTCCACGTGATGTTTGGGTTCTTAATTTACAAATTTCAAGTCAGAATTGATCAGGTCCACAATATTGTGGATTTTCAAAACAAACAAACGCCGTTTTCAATATTTCAGCATAGCAATAATTAAAATTATTAATTTACAGCGGGTGGATACAGTACAGAGGTAAGTGTAATCATAAATATAAAGGTCGATATGATATAAACCGTGATTTAATTTAAATATTACATAAACGATTAATCATCGAATAAATACGCGCGTGACCGATAAAATGATTAAAATACAATAAAATGAGAGTCTGGCCAAAAGGGCAAAATAATATTGGATTTATCTTCATGTAATAAAAATAAAACGAATAAAATTCATGTAATAAAATGCCCTATGCACCATGGGTGCGGATAAAAAGTAGTGAAGTTCAATATACACACTGGATAAGTATTATACTTTCGGTGTAACAAAAAAAATGTCAGTGCCACGTAGCTTAGTGGCAGCGCCATTGGGCGTGCGGATAAGGGGGTCAACATGAAATATTAGTTAACATGTTTTCATATTGATATTTCATGTGCGTCATTGGACTGTTAAAAAGACTGACATCTTTTCATGTAATAAATGGCATAACTGCACTTGGTGTTACTAGCAGCGCCCTATGCCACCATTGGGTACGGATAAGGGAAAGTAGTGGTAGTTATTATAATTGAGTCATTCAGAAAACACACATTTTTTTATCCTTGATAAAATTTTAACTAGCAAATATTATTTACTTAGATGGTGAAAATGCATTACTACAATATGTCCAATGCCCAATAGGGTTCTTTCCGATAGCATGAATATCCTTGAAAACGTTATAAATATTTAAAGTATATTTTACAATTCAACGATATCCACAATGATCAAAAATGTTGTTTTCATTTAAAATTTTTTTAAAACACGAAATTACGAGTGACTTTTAACGCCCGTTATTTGGCTAATGACGTCATACCCGTCCATCATGAAAGGCGGGAAATTCATTACGAAGTGAGCGCCCATATTGATGTGACGTCACACCGCATGCGCGCCAAATGGAGGATTTTGCGAGCGATTTGAAAAAGCGCTATTTCAAACCGCGCTAGAAAATTCATATGACATCGTAAAAATTTTTTTTAAAAATCCTTGATATTGTTATTTTTCAATCAATTTTTTTAAATAAAAAAAAAAAAAATCGGAAAGAACCCAATTGTTTATCGGAAACGCTTTTCTAACGTGCTTTCTACCTACTAACAATGTTTTGTTACCGCCAACTCGAGGTTTTTTTAATAATTTAAAACAAGGGAAAAAATATCAGATTATTCCTAGTCACTAGGCAGTAACAAGAGGTTTCCTGATAAGATAAACAATATAAATAAATATGTACAGAGAATTTTCAAATTAGAAACATAATTCATTTTAGATAAAATATATACGATTTAGATGTTATTGCATTATAAACGATTGACCATTTAAGTTTATCTGTCAGAGTCATCACCACTATCATTTCATAAACTATAAACACTAGCGGAAAATACAAAATAAACAAACGGCAGTGTTTATGAAAGCAAAATCAACAATTCAGTCTTATTCTGTACACGCCGTAAATTATAATTTGAAAACAATTTTACTTTCGATAAGTGCAAAAATCGATCAAAAAATGTGATAGTGTGAAAATTCAGCAGGTAGGTAATTGGAAAAGTTGCGAGATTGAAATATCTATGATTCCACATAGTCATAGTCGATAAGTTAATCATAACTAGGACATCATGTGTTATGTTCTACGAAAAGAATTTGAATTTAAATTCAAGCGTAGAACATGTTTTGAACTAAGCCTTAAATTTTAAATATCCTTAAATTTATTATGATGAAATAAAACGATGGTATGTGTTACTATTTGGTTTTATTCTATAGAAATAGAATTTACCTACACTACCTGGTTTCGGGAGTAACGTTCTCCCATCGACTGGTGAAAATAGACACTAAATTTAGAATACAGATGTTATACAGTTACAGTTAAAATTTATTCAAAGGATTGTTGGAAAAAAAATTGACATAAATTATGATTAAATAAAACGATGTTATGTGTTACTATTGGTCTATTCTATAGAAATAGAATTAACCTACATTACCTGGTTTCGGGAGTAAAGTTCTCCCATCGACTGGTGAAAAGACACTAAATTAGAATACAGATGTTATACAGTTACAGTTAAAATTTTCAAGGATTGTTGGCAAAAATTGCCTAAATTGACATAAATTATGATTAAATGAAACGATGTTATGTGTTACTATTGGGTCTATATCTATAGAAATAGAATTAACCTACATTACCTGGTTTCGGGAGTAAAAGTTCTCCCATCGACTGGTGAAAAGACACTCATAATTCATTATGAAGTGTTACAAAGTGAATGCCGAATCAATCAACAAAATAAATTGACATAGTTTAGTCAACCGGGTTGTTAAAAGTCGAGGACTCCGGATTAGAATCTCTAGGTTCGAATCCCACTCCAGCACAAATGTTTCCGTATTACAAAAAGAGGACTGTTTTCACATCAAACAAATCAAAATTCTCGGTAGAAACCATTTTTATTTCTACTAACTATCGTATTATCTACTCATAGCCAATCAAACGGTAGAAAAATCAGACTATCCCATTTAATTTTAATCATAACATTTACATTTGTTTTGCTATAATGTAAATGTTATATTTACAAATAACGTTTGTTATGTGGCCAAATTATCGAAATCAGTGAAGGAGAATAAAGAGAAAAAATACGACACTTAATTATAGTTTCGACTGTAAAATAAGATTTGTTTGAGAGTCGCTTTGAAAAAAAGACTCAAAATACTAGAAAATATTTTTGAAGCCTGGATATTATTTATTTTTTAAAAAAAACACGTGTGCAGTTCACACCAGGTAGAAGTGAAACCTTAATAAAACTAAGCTTAGAGAGAATGAGATAAATGCAGTATCAGGAGTGGGATAATTATAGGATTTATTTATTATAAATATTGGTCCCCAGTTGATAATTTTTTTTCATTTTATTATTCATGATCCATGTCTTCAATTTCTACAAATGATATAACTAAAGTATGAGACAAAAGTTTTTTTTCTATTTTATCAATATATCTGTGAAATACCGCGTCAAGGCGCCTTCTCCCTCGGTTTTGCTACAAAAATTTTGGAGAGTCGAATCTACCTCTTCAGATTCATGAATAGAACAAATTCTGTTTTATAGCTTATGACACATTATAAAAGTATAAGGCGTGCCGGCGATCAACTGGTAGATGTATCTCATGAGGTAGATGGAACTACCACCAGCCGGCGGAAACTGTGTTCTATCTCATTCTCTCGCAGGCTAAATCCCATAGATCTATATGTTTGTCTCTTTTTGGTTTCGCTTTTTCGTTTCATAAAGTTTCAAATCACTCCCAACGATTCTAAAGAAGTTTTCACTTTAAAAATAATTAAACACAATATTTCAAACCTGTTATTGTACAGCCAGTAGACGAATCCGAGAATCAAAATAACCTCCAGTATACCGGTCATCTTGCCGACCCTAACTGTCACTATCACACGGGTGTTACTATCACAGGGGTGTTACTATCACAGGGGTGTTACTATCACCAGCCGCCACTTGTCACAAACTGTCACACTCACAATATGTCCAAAATAATTCTACCACAATTAATATTACCATTGTCCGCGTCATCGTATTATCTCGGTCCGATAGCACAAATAGATAATTTAGCGAAAGATTTCGCGACCCGATTGATCGCTTGTCATTACATATTATTACCAAATTGTATCACGAGATTTGTGGGCCACAGTGTGATACCGTGATTTCAGTCCCTGAAAAAGGATCGTTTCATAGTAAATAGTTGATAAAGGTCACGTCGAAATTGGGGTTGCTATCTTTAGAACGGAAGCTAGTGGTAACCGAAGCCCCATAAAAATACATGAGCCCAAAGACAGCACTAAAACGGAAAATCATTCAGTTAAAGAAAACGAATGAAATATGTACATTTCTGAAGAAGGAATAACATCACGATTTCAGGAAAATTTTATGATGGTTTCCTTCCAAGATTATGAACGTCTTTGAATTTTTGCGTCACTAACTAACTAACCATCACCCCATTTAGGGGTAGGCAGAGAGGATAGAACGCCACACCACTCTGCCCTGGCATACTTCTCTTGCTTCCTCTACATTCATACATCTTCTCATGTACATACGCCGATTATTCCGACTTTTCACATGTCCACTTTTGAGTACTTGACGTACTTGGTCATGCCATGTCTTTCTCGGCCTTCCGCGGCTTCTACATCCAGGCACACTTGCATTTAAAATACTTCTTTTAGCCGTTTTTTCATCACTCATTCGCTCAACCATCGTAAAAGCCCTTTCTTAATTTTGTCGATAATACTTATCTCAGCCTTGCACTCTGCTCTAATTTCAACATTAGTGCACCTATCATACATAGTCTTACCACACATAGATCGCATTTCAACAGCATTCAGTCTATTTCATCCTTCTTTTTTCCAACACCACGCTTTACTACCATACATAAGGGTTGGTACCAGAACTCCGTTGTGTACTGCCAATTTTGCTTCTTTTGATAAGTTCTTATTATATTTATTGTGTATGCAGACAATTGGTAGAATTCCATATTAAATTTGGTAATGTATCCAAAATAAAACAAGTTTATTGGATTATAATTCTACTTTATTTTTAATATATACAAAGGGTATATTGTGACGCGTTTCGTCTTGTTAGGACATTTTCAAACAAACTCCCCAATATAACCTAAAATATTCCTCTAATATACCCAGTATACCCTAATTGAATTTTAATAACTCTACTTACCCTGGCTTGTATAGAATCCACAAACATAAAATAGCAATTATTTTAGTATATAAGGAAACTTTGTAAATATTTGACTTGTATATTTTAAAAATAAAGTAGAATTATATAATCAATAAACTTGTTTTATTTTGGATACATTACCAAATTTAAAGGTCCTTATTAGCCACTATCGATTTCAAGGCACCATTAACGCTGTTTCCGGCACTAACCCTTCTCTCAATGTCCTTATCCACATTATCGTCTCTTGTAAACATACTTCCCAAATATACAAATTCTTCAACCTGCTTCAATCTGTCTCCATTTACTATGATTTTTGCGTCCTAGTTTATGTAAAGCGGGTATCCGATTATTTGTTAATTTTATGCGGATTATTTCAATACTACTGCTGCTATACTGGATAAGGGTATCCGCACCCAGCACCTAATGGTGCATAAGGTACTACATTGATTAGCCAACCGCGGAGAATCTTGATAATTTGTTACACGAAGTCAAGAGGATCATATTTTAATAAAATATGAAAGTACCAGACCTAAAGGTTTGCGAACACTTAGAAAACTACATATTTTATTTTTAGGGAGAACACACAGCTTATATTACATAACGTAGAATTATTGATCTGTATAATAAAAAGTAGGTATAGCCAGCTACAAGTTTAGTTATGGCACCATATGGATACTATTTCCTATATAACGGTACCGACACGAAATCACATTTTTGCGATTTCCCAAAAGTTTACTTTTATGAATTGGAGGAATTTAGTGTTCACGGTGCGATATTACAAACGCCATTTAAAACACGTTATTTTGTAGAAGGAATGGCATTGATTTGTTCGTAAAAGATGATTTATTTACATGTCTCGCACGTGTAGGTAAATACCGACTCGATATATAACTTCTACGCATTAGACGTTGTATTTCAATCACGATTTCCTACAAATCATATAAACAATGCACACAGTTTATCCAATGAGCTATTACATATTATTCACTGGCGTTAATTCATTCTAGAGGGAAATTTTTAAACGTTATAAAAACCGAAGAACTTCAAGGACGTTTATGTCAAAAGGGCACTTACAGACATCTAAATTTTGAAGAAAAATGAAATAAAATGGCTTTATCACCATCATCATCATCATACCATATCCGCTCCCAATGTGGAGCATATGGATTCCACAAACTGCCTCCAGGCCAGGCGATCGGACGCCAGCTCCCGTGCATCCTCCCAGGCCAAGTCCGCGTCCCGCAGCTCTGACGCAAACTGCCGGCGAATTGTCAACGGTGGACGTCCAGGACGCCGAGAACCATCATCTGCTACTGTCTCCAGCGAAGGCGCTTCGGTTGGTTCGGCCATATACTACGTACTTATGCCTCCCGAGAGCCTTAACCGTCCTTGCCTATTTTACAAGGCATCAGGTTCTCTATCACCAATGTCTATAAAATTGTTTGAAGGGCTGCGAAGTCGGACAGAACAATCGACTCCGAGCTCCGACTTATACTCCGCTTTATTAAATTCGACTTCAGCCTAAAGTTTTTCCGACAACTCCGCTTTTTCTAATATCGACAACTTCCAAAGCCTATTTTTATTTTTATTTTAACCCTTCGAGAGGCCGGAGGCCCAATAACAGAGGGGAACTACATCGCCAACACCCAGGCCTGGGAAAAATCACGTTTGATTTTTGTGATCTCCTGGGAATCGAGCCCAGAACCTCTTCGTAGCCAGTGAGTGTCTTAGCCATTACGCTATGGAGGCCGCCCCATATAATAATAATAATGATCTATTTTAAATCTACTACTTTAAAAAAAGGAAAATTTAAAAGTCCGTTAACAAAATATCCGTAAGTTTTTATTAAATATTCCAAAATGTTTGATTTTCCAATAAGCGCCTCTTTATATAAATGGTGTAACAAAAGTTGATGTACAAGCGGGAAACTAGTGAATCTACATAGTATTTGGAGTCAATTTTGTTGATTTTTTTTTTTTATATTTGACCCATAGTTTTCGAGAAAATTGAGTACGAAGTTGATTTTTTTTTCAATACATTTTTGCAAATTGTGTATCAAATATCATTGTATTTAGTCAAAGAGATACTATCCATTAATAAAACAAGTCAAGAACAGAATTTGTGCAGTTTTACTTAATCTCCGGTACTAAAGTAAGCTTTTATGAGAAGAAAAAATATTATTTTTTTTAAAAACTCAGATTCAAAAGACACGTTACACTCCAATGTGATTACGATATACGTAATACTCCAAATGTGATGTAGATTCACCAGTTTTCGGGTTGTACTACGAGTTTTGTTACTCCATGTATTATGTACACAGAAGAATAAGATTATTATCTATTTATTTATTACATTTCACATTTAATATAATCACAATAATGGTGGCGACTCAATCAGTAGAGACCCATGCCAATGATCTTAGATTATATTTTATTGGATTTTATTTTTATTATTAGATTTTCACCCCAATTATCGTGATTCAAAGACGAACAAAAGGCGGCGGAAGAAGCAGCTTTTAAAGCAGGGTAAGCAAGCAGTCGCGAAAAAAACCTTTTCTACATTTTCTGTAGTCGGTTAAAATCAAATTGGATTTTTTTCAAACGATTTGCAAGTCAAGCAGTTGTCATATCCATCATTTTTCGCACTGAATCAATGCATTAACATTGCAGCTAATAAGTTGGCTGGGATCAGGTATCCGGTGACAGTGGGTCGCGAGTACAAAGTTTAAGCAAGGCCTTGGTACACATGCGGTCGCTGTGCACCGCACCTCACCAGCCCGACCCATGACAGGTAAGCAGGTAGGCAACAACGCAGCAACGCGTACTCGCCAAGTTAAGTAATTGTAATTAGTCATTTTGTTCGGATGTTGAAAGCTTATCAGTAGTTTGTAGTTTGCACATTCAATAAAAATCATGAGAATGGGGCAATTTTGATTAGAGTGAAGTCAGGATAACTTAAAGTGCATAGTAATAAAGATAACATTATTTCGTGGGTATACTGGCAAAAAACGTTAACTCTAATATACCTGTTTTGAGAAATCAAGCATTTAAGTTTTTTTTTTCAATTTTTTTATATTTTTTTTATTCTATTGCATTATGAGTTGAAACTTTAATTATTTCTCATTTTTTCAAACATGTAATTAATTTTCATACTTAGAAAACTTTTATTGTTAATGGCAGTATTTCCTTTTTATTTTAGAGAAAGAAAGAATTATGATTTTAGGTTAGGTACTTCAGAAAAAAAGCGCTTTTATAAGTTATCCAAAATTTGTGTTTCTGCCGATTGTAGAGCTTTAAAAATTTAACAATACTGCATCATTAAATCCAAACAGCATATTTTCGAGTTAGCGTTTTTTGCCAGTATACCCACGATTTATAAACAACATTTTGAGTGTGTCCAAATACTTGTAGACACTCAAAATGTTGTGTATAAAAAATTAGCTGGTAAAAATTATAAGCATAACAAATTGAAGAGTAGTCTTCAGGCGTTTCCTAGTAGGCGATATAATTCGGTAAGAATCTCACTTTCGCAATCATAAAAAATGCTTGGCAATTTTCTCAATGGAGAGGTTTCGCATGTGAAGCATCGCGCCATTTCACTGTATTTATACAAGTTCTGATAATTGGCAGATTTAAATACTAGGCGAAATGGGGAATGTTGTAATACATGAAGTGGCCACTTAACCCAGCCAATGACAGGTCATAAGCCCTGTAAACGACTAGATATCCATATTCCCTTCCAAACTTCTCGTTGAGATGTCAAAAAGGACTATTTGTTTCATTAGCCAGAAAATAAATTAGACTATTTATTATTTATTAGTTCAAAAAAAGAATTATCCATATTATCCATTCATGATTTTTTAGGAAGCATGATTTGAAGCCGTAGTTTTTTTCTCAAGTTAATTAGTGTTGACAGTAGGCACACATTGAGACCTAATGCGCTAAATTTTATTTTAAAAAATTCACGGAGAGAATTCCTAGTGTTATACAAGTTAGTATTTACATTTTAAGGAATAAAATTAGAAAATAGAAATCAAGCTAAGGCAGGAGTAAGAGTAGAGTATACAGACTCTGGGACCACAACCAAATTCACGATCAGTAAAATACTTCAATTTAATGGATAAAAAATAAGTCAGATATGAGTCAAAAATTTAATATGCTTTAGTTTTATTTATCACATAAATTTAATATTAAATAAATGTAATTATCAGTCAAAAATAGCCTCTGAATCAATCGACTGTCCAGAACTACTTTTTAAAACTTCAATCAATATTCCTGAAAAACTTTTAGAAACAACCCTCTTTTCTATACTCCTCTTGTACATTCAAATTATAGAAAAAAATCATATGGCGAGCTTCCGATAACTTTATTAAAATTTCTAAATCATTAAATATAGATTTAATTGAGAATAACCACGGTGACGTGCGGCGTTTGCTTTTCGAGTGAAATCACATTTTGTTTAGTGTGCAATTTTTGAAAATTTAATCTCACTTTTATGTATAATTATTATACCTAGTAATATTGTGATGAGAATATTATTGTTTTACCTATGTTTACTCAACTTGTGAAAACCGTTAATAATTATTTTATTCTGTTTGTTTTTTTATGTTTTCTAAAATGACTTGTAACTGCTGGTTTTACTCTTAATAACAAAAAAATAAAATTAGCGACTATTAAGTAGATATTTTATCTTTTTACAAACAATTACCGTCAGCTCTTAGTACAATCATTTCCTTGTTATAAACTAAACATTCGAAATGAAAAACAGCGTCTCCTTTAGCTGAACTAAAATAAAGTGCATATCAGGGAAACGTGCATCAATATTATGCAATTATGGTGCCCTAGTGACGCAAGAAGCTACCGTTGAAGGCACTGATATCTCTTATCACGGTGTATTTATATATTTTTAGTGCACTTTCAATTCGCGACACATGCGATGTATTTAATTATCATTTAATTGATTATGTACAATATATTATCGTAGACAATTATTACTGTATTGATTTAATTGCGCTGCGATGAGATGACATATTTTAGATATTATTGATATCCCAACAGAGACAGAGAAACTCTGGAAACGAATGTGGATTATCTAGGCGTTTACAGGGCTTATGACCTGTCATTGGCTGGGTTTAGTGGCCACTTGATGTATCACAACATTCCCCATTCCGCCCATCATCTGATAATCATATTATATGTCAAATTTTTGAAACTTGTATATATTGAACTCGCGTTCGTAATATCACATTAGAAGTGAATTTCTCACTGGCGACACCTGTTGAGAAGATCGTTAAGCATTTTTGGCAATCAATCTTTATTGATGTAAGTAAAAATGCTTAACAATCTTCTCAACAGATGTCGCCGGTGAGAAATTCACTTGTAATGTGATATTACGAACGCGAGTTCAATATATACAAGTTTTAAAAATTTGTCATATATGGTTATGAGATGATGGGCGGAATGGGGAATGTTGTAATACAAGTGGCCACTTAACCCAGCCAATGACAGGTCGTAAGCCCTGTAAACGCCTAGATAATCCACATTCGTTTCCAGAGTTTCTCTGTCTCTGTTGGGATATCAATAATAGCTGATATTAGCCCAGCATGGGTATAACCCAGTAATTTGTCTACAAGTATTTGTACACATTCAAAATGTTGATATATTTTATTTATAACTTGTGTATTTTTGACAATTACGCGTATTTTATTATGTATTTGGATGGTATTATTTTATTGACTACTGCTTCTAGCGCATTTTCACAAGTTAATCGAAATATGGACGTGTTTAAGTTGAATAATCGCCGATTTTAGTAAAGTTTTGGTTTGATAGTTTTGAATACGAAAATTCACTTTAAACAAAAAACCCACGGCTAGTTTAGGAATTACAGATAACAGATATTGTATGAGGAAATATTACAGTGCAACTAATGCTCCGTCTATTATTACCAGTTTTACAGTCGATTTTTTTGAATATATTGCACGTAAGAATTTTATTAAAATTTTAGAGAGTAATATTTTTTTCATTGCATAATGTTGAAAATAATATGCTAAAAAAACAGCAATTCATAAAAGTGATCAAAGTTTAGTAATCGTATCAAATTTTAAGCAACAACTTTTTAGGCTTAAAAAAAAAGGGTTTTTTCAAGAATGAAACATTGAACCCACAAAATAATATTTGTCGCATCAGTATTATAAACCAACTGGTAGGTTGGTGCAAAAAAGTCAAATAAATTACACTGATCAAAATCACAATTTAAAATGCTTCGCATTATAATATATTATGCAACTATAACTTTTTATATTAATTACAAACTAAAAATGTAAATGAAAGAAGGTACACAAAATCAGATTTCTCCGAAAGGGTAGGCAGAGAGGATAGAACGCTATACCACACTGTCCTGTCACACTTCATGATTTATTGGAAAACAAACATCTTGTTTTCCATTGTGTGACGGGAATAAGATCCTTATGCCCGCTGTATACGGGACAGTTTCTTGTTCAGAAAACTACACAGTTTCTTGTTCAGAAAACTGTGCAGTCTGTCAAACTTCTGTCAAAAGACACGCTAAATATGTGTATTTTTGAAACGCGATTGTAAGTTATTTATCGTATGTTTGCTCTCAGGAAATTGTATATTTAGTAATAATGTAAATATGTTATTGGTTTTTTACGTATTTAAAAGCATACAATAAACCAATGTCTACTTAAACGTTTACATAAAAAACATTAACTGTCATGTCAGCTTAAATCTGACATAAGCACGCAGTTTTTTAAACAGTTTTCGTTGTATACGGGACCGTTTTCAGACTGCATAGGAAACTGCGCAGAAAACTGTCCCGTATATAGCGGGCTTTAGCATAGCACGGAAAAAAGAAGATTCGTATAGATTACTAACAAAATCGTATCGGTTTATAAAATATCGATAGCAATAACGCACTAGCATCGAAAGTCGACGTTTCACAAGGTTTCGCGAAACTTTCGTAACCGCGCAAGTCCGTCGCAGGAGCGGTTGACCGGCTAAGGACCGCCACCGACTGTCAACTGGCCGCCAACAACTGCCGACAGCTATCAGCTATGTAACTGCACGATATATAGTAATGAGGGAATCCACTGTTTTCTAAAGTATTTTTTTTCTATAAACTTACTATTTAACTAAACAAAAAATATATTTTTAATATTTTTTTATAAGTTATTGATGAAGATACGATTTTTTTAAAGTTGCACATTTCAAATACCGCGCTAAATACCATTATGTACTAACTGCGTCATTTTTGCAGGAGTGACGTCATAAAACGAGTTGTTTATGGCCATGGTATTTCTCCAGCCAGTAACAAAACTGTCAAAAATCTATGCAAAGTGACGCGGGAAGCACCGATAAAATATACCGTCGACTCAACTGTCATATACTGTTAACAGCTGTTCTAGATAGACTGAATGGCGGCCATCTTTTTTGCATTAGAAGCTTGTATGTAGATTGTGTTCCATATTAAAATTCCATGGAACGCGGCTACGGGGGTTTAAAAACGGAAACCGGAAACACTACACTTAGATACAAGGAGTGACGTCATTGTTTAAGATTTTGAAATGAATGCTGTTTTCAACATTTTTTATTAATTTTTGCGTGCGTTTTTGGGATATTTCATCCCACTTCAAAATTTTTAAATATTCGCGTCTACACGAAAGCATTTTTAAAATTCAATTCCGGCTAGCAGTGGATTTCCTCATTATAGTATGTATTATTGACCACGTCGAGTGTCGCAAGTGACCGCTGGGTTGTCGAGTCACAACTGCGGGCAGATTGGCCGCGTGCGGTGCGATTTGGTTCAAAGAGCGAGCCGCGGCCGATAAGGGAGCAGTGCCCCTAAACTTTGCACCCTCCGATTGTCCGAGGTTTGAAAACGCGACTTTTAACATACACTGGAGACTGAAATCATAATCGTTAAGAGAAGCCTTACGGGAAGGCCAGCGGCGATAGCGAAAACATCCAAGGAATGCATTTCCAAAATCCAAAGTTGGGTATTTATACATTTTTAAAATAACTAACTAACTAACCATCACGCCATTTCCCCGAAGGGGTAGGCAGAGAGGATAGAACGCCACATCACTCTGTCCTGGCATACTTCTCTCGCTTCCTCCACATTCATACATCTTCTCATGCACGCACGTCGATTATTCCGACTTCTCTTACATGCCCATTTTCAAGCACTTGTTTTAATTGATCATCATGCCATGTCTTTCTCGGCTTCCTCGACTTCCAGGCACAGTCGCATCATATATTTTTTTTAGCCGTTCTTTCATCATCCATTCGCTCTACATGACCGAACCATCGTAAGAGACCTTTCTTAATTTTGTCGATAATGCTTATCTCAGCCTTTTTTCCAACACCACGCTTCACTACCATACATAAGGGTTGGTACCAGGACTCCATTATGAACTGCCAATTTACCCTGTTTTGATAAGCACTTATTAGATACGACCGACTTTAAGGCACCATTAAAATGATTTTGGATATTTGAATACATTGGATTTTTTCGCTCTTTCGCCGTTTTCTCTATCGCCGCTCCCCGCTCGTAAACACGGCGTTAGTCACGTGGCCCACTCCATTTCTTCATACTCCTCGATCTTTCCCTGGAATTCACTGGAGCAATGATTTTTTTCCACTTTTTAGATCCATATCTACCGGAGGCGTGTTTTATGGCCTAATTTTTTAAATAATGCATTGATTTATTTTTTAAATATGGCAGATTAACGCGCTGGTCGATGTCTATGATTTGTGATAAAAATCATGCTTAGTGCTCAATTCCAGTGAGAAAATCGAGGATTACGTTTATTTGGAGAAACGGAGCGATTTACGTAACAACATGAACTACCAGAATATTCCCTTGTAGGAATGTATTACATAAATATGTCTTCTTCGTCTCTGTTGAGACACTTTCTTTCTTATTTGCAATTTCAAAAAAACATTGATGGATAAAATCCAGAATTATTAGCCTACAAAGATTTGCAATTCACGAAATATTGAACAAATTTCCTAGCCAGGATGTTTTTACTTCGCAGAAAAATACTATATTTTTTTACGTTCAAATTAAGGTTACGCCAAGTAAATAACAGTTGCTCGATCACAGATCAGTACCGACTCGGTAATAAGCGACGTGATAACGATTTCTTACCCATGGATGTTTAACGTTTTCGCGATCACAATGGAACACGCGTTAAAAGTTATCGATCGGGATTATTAAACGAGCGCATACTAGTCGCGAGCCATTTCCCGAGATATATCTTATTCGCACAAATCTTCATTCAATCTTTATTATAATTTAGCCGGTTTTCGGCAAGCCAAATGTTGAGAAAAGCAGTCGACATAATAAAAAATCCGACAAGCGCGATGATTTGACGTTTGACGTAAGGCCGCGATATAGCGTAGATCGGCTCCGCTCGGCTCAGATCGTCAATTCTCGGCTCAGCGATCGCGGTATTGAACGGTATGTCATTGTGATCGCTCAAATCGTTAGCGTTAGCACGTGATTAGCACGCTTTTAACTACGTCGATAGTTATCTGTGCTTGAGCTACAGGTCAAGATCCTAAAAACGAAGCGGACAAATTTAATACAAATTATTGCCCTTAATCGAAGTATGATAATATTCACTTTTCTCATAAAATAATGTCTTTAATGTTTTCTTAGGCAACATTTCGATTTACGCGTTTGCTTTGTTCAATTGACATTCCTCATTTTTGACAGCTTCTTAATTTGATATAATATGAAAATATATGTGAAATGTAATTAAATAAACGTGAATAATACCACTGGAGGGGTAACAGGTTATAGACTGATAATTAAATGCAAGTTGCGATTAATAATAAAGATAATAATTATTATTATAATTTGCACTGCAATATCGCGGAGTATTAAGTCATAATATGCATGTATACAGTATACACTATACACATATACACATATGTATAGCAGATGAAATCGTCAATAATGAGACAGATATCATTATAATATATAATTTTTATAATATATTATGAAATTAATAATGGTAGTATTATCATAATTGGGTGTTTCAAGGGGTAAAGTACCAACAAAAGTAGAATGTACAGTAAATAGTTATAAATTTTTGACACAAAGCGTTTTATTCGATGAAGTCAATTAATAACCATAATAACGCTTATATTAATTAAACACATTTTTATTTTACACACCAACTAAAGTGAAATAAAAAAAAATAATCAGGAACAATAAATTTATATAAAATCAGATTAAAATCCTGAAGAAATAAAGTATTTTTCTTTCATGTCGGAACTTATGAAGATTTTGACAAACAGAAAAAAAGCCCACTACCCTTCACTCAATAAAACCTAACTAACTAACCGTCACGCCATTTCCCGGAAGGGTTCTGTTACATATTTTTGATTTAAAAAAGTAACTGACCCACTAAAAAATAGTCAATATGATCAGCCAATGACAGGTCATAAGCCCTGTAAACGCTCGATATTCCTGAATTTGAAAAAAATTCTACCTCATCTCTGTTGGGATATAAAAATGAAATATATACCTACTCCGATTTGTGTACAAATATTTGAACACGCCCAAAATGTTGTATAAAATTCCTGGTCTAAATATAAGTAAAAATAAATTGCAGAGTCATCTGCAGGCGATTACTAGTAAATGTTAACTGGTGTGGATATTCGCTAATAAGCGGAATGGAGAACGTTGTAGTACATAAAGTGGCCACCTAACCCAGCCAATGACAGGTCATAAGCCCTGTAAACGCTCGAATATCCATATTCCTGAATTTGAAAAAAATCTACCTCATCTCTGTAGGGGTATAAAAATGAAAGCCAATACTTATTATGTAAATTTTTTTTGTAAAATTTGTATTTTTTGTCCTTATTCCTGTGTTGACATAGTTTTTTAATTAAAATGTAATGTCCCAGAATAAATATTATAACTCATGGATATAATAACAGTTTTATGTTTAAAACCATGACTATGATGCTAAATAAATTATTATTATATGAAACTACATATTATATATATAAATATATTTTTTTTTTTAAATTACAAAACCGTTAAATAAATTTGTCCCCACTGGGGTAACCCGTGCCGAGGACTAATTTTACAATCATTATTATTTTTTGGTATCTACTGTCATCCGGCGAAGGCGTTCGAGAGCCTTAACCATGCTCGCCTATTTTACAGGGCATCAGGTTCTCGGCGTCCTGGTCGTCAACTGTTAACAATTCGCCGGCAGCTTGCGTCAGAGCTGCGGGACGTGGACTTGACTTGGGAGGATGCACGGGACCTGGCGGCCGATCGCTTTGCCTGGAGGCAGCTTGTGGAATCCGTATGCTCCACACAGGGAGCGGATATGGTGTGATGATGATTAAATTTTTAATTATTTACATAAAATGGATACATGTGTGTTTTTGATTAAATGTAGAATTGAGAATAATAAAAATGTGATTAAAAATTATTATCTGTTACATCTTAGTCTTAGTATGAAATTTATAAATAATTATGTAAATAAAGTTTTAAAAAGTTGATGCTGTGTTACTGTTATCTGTGGTAACTTTGTCCTATTGGGGCAACTTTGTC